>CAXKVY010000363.1:320000-500520 GCA_964058915.1 Tetropium fuscum
TTTGTAGATAGGATGGTAAGGTAGATGGCATCTGTAGTTGATCTGTACTCTGATGAGAAGTATTTGGTGGCTCTGCATAGCTGGAATTTGAAGAAGCAGTTGAATGTAAATTACGATAAACACTTGATGCAGGGGTTGATACATGATCTTCCTCTTCATTTATTTCCATTATAACTTGTTGAATTTTTCGTTTCATTTGTTCAAAAGTGAACGAAACGAGGAAAGGTCGGAAAATAATTTGTTACCGCTGACGCAAAAAAGGAAGTAATACATATTCCAATAATATGAGAGGACTTTCGAGAATATTTTGTTAGTCCTCAAGGGGAAGTTCCTTGGCAATACCAGTTACTCTAAATACCTTAAATATTTAGTTTATAAGTTTTTATTTTTTAGTTGATACATTTCTTTTTGAAAAATAAAAGTTTTTAGCAAATCATCATCAAGTATATGCAATTACCCAATACCACTATTTGAAAGTAAAACCAATAAATTTAATATAATAAAAATGTCACATTTGACAAATTGAACTTCATAATAACGAAATATAAACGTCACTTTTGAACATAAACGTCACTTTTGATTTTTTGTTTATTTCTTAGAAATTAAATCATTTAAATTGAAGTGTAGTTCATGAGCGTCATGAACGTTAATGGTTGTACCGGTCTCCGGCCAAATTGGAGTCTTCCAAACATTGCATAAACATCTGGTAAACGTCCCTTACCGTCCTTGATACTCAATCTCAATATGTTATTAACAGGCAAAGTTTACTTACTATTTCGATATTTCCTATGGCTTATCTGCATACTAAAGTTTCTTGTAAAAATGAAAGAGATTTAAAATAAGGCCACTTTGAGACATACAATTCATCAGTACTCTTTAAACTTTTTTTTTACCCGCTGTTAAATTAATTTCTTAAGTTGTGACTAATGTAAGTTTTCT
The DNA here is from genome assembly GCA_964058915.1 of Tetropium fuscum. Taxonomy (NCBI): domain Eukaryota; kingdom Metazoa; phylum Arthropoda; class Insecta; order Coleoptera; family Cerambycidae; genus Tetropium; species Tetropium fuscum. The sequence goes on from CAXKVY010000363.1 coordinate 320,940, forward strand.
CGTGATTTCTTCTATTGTTGTGGAAAACATAAATATCATGCAATCAATGTCAGATGTAATCGTACCGTTTTACCCGAACCAGAGTAAAAACGTGTTGTTTATTGCACAATTTAGATGTTATGCACTACGTTCCTTAATATTCGTGGAGTGATGCTGTTAAAAATTTCCAATACGATGTTGGTAATACAACTTTTGGATTCTGTGAGAGAAAAAGTGAGCCGTCGATTGTTGCGTTAATGTGAAATTGATCTTTAAAAAATTTTAATATACCTACTTAATTTTTTAAATTTAATTTTAACTAAAGTACTAAGGATGCCTACGGGAAATAAGAAAGTAAGACCCCATTCCATAATGTCCAATAAATTTTCCAATTTTGGCAGGAATATAAGAAAATTTATGCATAAAAACCTACCTATGCCCATTTCGCACATAATTCGAAAGTTCTGGTATTTCGTCCTTCAATCTTATATATATATATATATATATATATATATATATATATATATATATATATATATATATATACATATATATATATATATATATATATATATATATATATATATATATATATATATATATATATATATATATATATATATATAAGGATGCCTACGGGATATATATATATATATATATATATATATATATATATATATATATATATATATATATATATATATATATATATATATATATATATATATATATATATATATATAACAACACTACGTTCCTTAATATTCGTGGAGTGATTCGTGGAGTGAATTTTCCAATTTTGGCAGGAATATAAGAAAATTTATGCATAAAAACCTACCTATGCCCATTTCGCACATAATTCGAAAGTTCTGGTATTTCGTCCTTCAATCTTATATATATATATATATATATATATATATATATATATATATATATATATATATATATATATATATACATATATATATATATATATATATATATATATATATATATATATATATATATATATATATATATATATATATATATATATAAGGATGCCTACGGGATATATATATATATATATATATATATATATATATATATATATATATATATATATATATAAATATATATATATATATATAATATATATATATATATATATATATATATATATATATATATATATATATATATATATATATATATAAATATATATATATATATATATATATATATATATATATATATATATATATATATATATATATATATATATATATATATATATATATATATATATATATATATATATATATATATATATATATATATATATATATATATATATATATATATATATATATATATATATATATATATATATATATATATATATATATATATATATATATATATATATATATATATATATATATATATATATATATATATATATATATATATATATATATATATATATATATATATATATATATATATATATATATATATATATATATATATATATATATATATATATATATATATATATATATATATATATATATATATATATATATATATATATATATATATATATATATATATATATATATATATATATATATATATATATATATATATATATATATATATATATATATATATATATATATATATATATATATATATATATATATATATATATATATATATATATATATATATATATATATATATATATATATATATATATATATATATATATATATATATATATATATATATATATATATATATATATATATATATATATATATATATATATATATATATATATATAATTAACGATACGATATAGCAATATCGGGTTAGTAGTGCTTGCAGTCTGATACTTATAGACCGCATTACACATTCTAATATATCCCACAGGATTAAATAAAATATCTCACGGGACTCCTACTATATTCCCACGGGTGACTTTTAAATTGTAGGCTCAAATCGCCCGTTACAGTAAAAGAAGGACAATGAGCGACCGCTTGACGCTTTGTTGACTCTGTGTTGTTTTCATGGCACACTCTATAATTGAATTGCTCATTGTTTGCGTTTGATCCAGCTAAAGTATACTCTGATCTGGCATCGTGTAGGGAAATGAAATTTCGGGTGGTGTTTTGTTATAGGTCGACTACAGCCTGTGGCTTATTGAGGGTGATCTATTTGATTAAATTAATAAACATATGGATGTGACGTGGCTCACACAAAATTTCAGTAACTTAAAATGACAAAGTTTATTTAAAACATACCCTACGGAAGGCGAAGACAGCTAGTATGTACACTAGTAGGATTTACATAAATACTGATGTAATAATAACTATTCAGCGTTAAGTGAGAAATTGTATGAGAAATTATAAAGAGGCGCAACGCTTATGGCGAAATGGGTGCCCAATCTACAAGTCTAACGTCCTGTAACTTGGAAATTAAGGCCTTAATAATAAATCTTTATAGGGCAAAATATTCTGCTCAGACAAGGAATACAGTCCTTTATGTTTGAACTTCCGTTATGTTTCACCCTGTGTTTTACACTAGGGGTTTTATGGATCCAAGATTTATCAGTCTGTCGAAACTGTTGTTGTAACTACGCGACGGTTCAGTGTGTCCGTTTTGTGACTAAATGGGCTCGAAGGTAGAGAAAACATTAGCAAACAATACGTAGATTGAAAAATTTCGGAACCAAAGAGCTGCTTTTGCCTAATATATCTCGGATCCAAAATTGTGCTCACATTTCGCCATAAGCGTTGCGCCTCTTTATAATTTCTCATCCAATCTCCCCCAACAGTTTGAAACTTGCTAGCTTTTAACATAGAATTTTTTTTTGTATTCCTAGATGGTTCGCTTTTGTTTTGCATTTGCTGCATGACATACATGCATGAATGACTTTGATTTTCGACTTTTTTTGTTTTCGGATGAATATTTGGTCAGAACAAATATACCAAACGGCACATCCATGATTACTGAAGAAAAACCGATCCAATTTTAAGGGTCGCTTGACCGTCTCAAGGTTTTCTCTGACTATATTCTCACATAATCTATCGAAGGTAGAAAGGAAATATGTAGTATAAGCGTGAGCACAATTTTGGATCCGAGATATATTAGGTAAAAGCAGCTCTACGCTCTAAGCAATCTACGTATTGTTTGCTAATGTTTTCTTTACCTTCGAGCCCATTTAGTCACAAAACGGACACACTGAACCGTCGCGTAGTTACAACAACAGTTTCGACAGATTGACAAATCTTGGTATTGAAAATATCAGACACGACTGGTATAAACTGTAGGTAACATATTTTTTGAGAAATATTCATTGTATTTCAGTCGTTGACTGACGCTTCGGTAATTTAACAACGGGTCGGTTTAATTATTAAGTTGTTCACCAGAGTGAAATTGGTGGCAAATAGTGGCGACTAATTTTTCCGAACATTGCCGAAGGTCATGAGCGTACGAAGGAATATTTGTGTGGGAGTAACTACAGGAATTAATTCAATTTATAAGCTAAAATATTTTCGACAGGTGCAACAGGATGGATTGAACAATTTTGAATAATAATTAATGACGCTTTTTAGATGATCGCATATTCTATATACCAGTTTTGTTATTTTAAAAGAAAAAGTGGAAATCCTCAGAATTTCATCACATTGTATATTTCATGGACAAATGGAAATTACCACTACCTTCACCTAGTGCACCATAGTATAGTTCTAGAAATCGTACGGGAGGGTAGTAACTATAACAATAACTCCCTACCAAAACTAATATATTGGTTCACAGAAATACAAATCTCTCTTTTTTCTGACAAAAATGTAAATTAATACCTAAATCTACCTTAAGTATGTTTCATGCATTCTCAAGGCCTGGGAGGAGGGGAGTAGGAAGAACTATTTAAAAAAATATATATCTAGGCTCACAGAAATAGAAATTTCTCTATTTTCTGTCAAAAAATCTAGATTAACACCTAAGTTTACCTAAAATATATTTCATGCACTCAAGGCCTAGGAGGGTACTAAGGAATAACCACTACCTAAAAAAATAAATTTTGATTCACTGAAATAGAAATTTCTCTATTTTCGGTTAGAAAGTCTATAATACCTATATTTCCCTTGAATAGTGTCATACGCTTTCAAGGCATAGGAGGGTAGTAGGAGTAACCCTTATTTGACAAAAAATAATGTCTAAGTTTACAGAAATATAAACCTCTATTTTCAGTCCAAGAATCGAGAATAATACATAAATTGACCTAAATTATGTTTCATGCACTATCAATGCCTAGGAGGATTGTAGGAAGAAGTAGGAAGAACCCCTATCTAAGAAAATATCTGGGCTCACAGAAATAAAAATTAAAAAACTCTAGATTAATACCCAAATAAAGGTTGTTTCTACTACCCTCCTAGGCCTTGCGAGTGCATCATATTCTAGGTAGAATTAGGTATTTTCCATTTTTTTTACCGGAAATAGAGAAATTTGTATTTCTGTGAACCTAGATATTAACTTTTGGTAGATAGGGATTGCTCCCACTACCCTCCTAAACTTTGCGAATGCATGAAACATATTCCAAGTAGATTTAGGTATTACTCCGTTTTATTTTACTGGAAATAGAGAAATTTGTATTTCTACGGGGCCAGATATATTTTTTATATAGGGGTTATTACCCTCCTAGACCTTGCGATTCCATGAAATATATTCCAGACAAATTTAGGTATTGATCTCGATTTTTTGACCGAAATGAGAGAAATTTATATTTTTGAGAGCCCATTATTTTTTGTTAATTAGGGGTTGTACCTACTACCCTCCACGGCCTTGAAATATATGATACAAATTCTAGTTCAATTTAGGTATTAATTTAGATTTTTGTAAGAAAATAGAGAAATTTGAAGTTCCGTTAGCCTAGATATTAATTTTTGTTAGATAGGGATTGTACCTACTACCCTCGTAAGCCTTGCGTGTGCATGAAACATATTTATTCTAGGTAAATTTAGATATTAATTTAGATTTCTGCAAAAGAATAGAGAAATTTCAATTTCTGTAATCCTACATATTATTTTTTTGTTAGTTAGGGGTTCTACCTTCTAGCCTTCTAGGCCTCGCGAGTGCCTGAATCATATTCTATGTAGTTTTGGATATTAATAACGATTTTTTGACAGAAAATAGAGAAATTTGTAGTTCTGTGAGCCAATATTAATAGGTATCAATTTTGGTTAGGTAGGGGTTTATTATTATAGTTACTACCCTCCTAGGCCTTGCGAATCCTAGAAATATATACTAGGTACAGTTAGGTGGCAATTTTGGTGTTTTGAGCGGAAATAGCGGAAGGACCCCGCACGGAACGTAAGGAAAATGGCCCTCGGTAAAAATGTCCCTTATTCCAGGATATTATCAAAAAATCGTGCTGATCAAAAGCCTCCGTGGGCCCGAGGTCCGAAACGGGATCCGAAGAAGCGGGAGGGGAGGGGAGCTTCTCAAATACGGAAAATGGCCCTCGGTTAAAATGTCCCATATTCCAGGATATTATCCAAAAATCGATGCTGATCACAAGTCTCCTTGGGCTCGAGCTCCAAAAACGCGATCCGAAGGAGCGGGAGGGGCGGCAGCTTTTCAGATACGGAAAAAGGCCCTCGGTGAAAAGTTCTGTCACGCCAGACATTTTTAATATATAAATATTGCCCAACCTACCTCGCTAGGCATACTTCAGGTATCATAGTTTTCCAAGAAATGTTGTGAAAAAATTCTGGGGATTTTAATTTTTTCACAAAAAGTAACGAAACTGATATAAAGAATATGCAATATGTAGAGCGCTATTAATTATTATTAAGAATTGTTTAATCTCCCCTGCTGGACTTACTAAAATATTTTAGCTTAAAAATTGAATTTATTCCTGTGTTTACTCTCATGCAGATATTCCACCGCACGCTCATGGCCATGACCGTGGCACAAATAAACATCCTCGGTAACCTTGCGGGCCTGCGAATAGTCATAATTCATTATCAAATAAACAAACATCCTTTGCTCATTTTCAGCACATATTCATATTCCGATATTGTTAATACGATTTCTTACATGACCTTGCAAAGCCTGAGGCTGACTCAGCTAGCATGTCGCATGTCGCTATGTTTTTTAAGAGACGGGTCCCATATACATCGCTTAGAAGTGTTTTCAATACTTAAATTGTTGAATTATCAAGTCGGGTCTAACTCATTCTAGGATTTCATTCGTAAATATTCTTTCTAGTCACGCCATGATACAGTCGGCGCCTAGAAATGGGGACAGGTATCTTCCAGACAGGTTATCGGGATAAATTGATGTTTTATAATTTGAGCTTTTTATTACTACGTCTTTAAGTTGTTGTAGTATTCTTGTGATTTTCCATATTATTATTAACAGAGAAAAACAAAATATATAATATCAATCAAATATTATAACCGCAGACGATGATAAATATAAAGTAGTATCTACCATAAGTTTTTCCCGATTTCCACTGCATTGGTCATACCGTATTTTTTAGGTTCATAAATCTAGGAACGTAGGTTAAGTAAGTGACAAAAAGACCTAAAAGATCTGTGGTGCATTAACTTATTTTTATTAGTAAGTAGGTTCTTATGACATGGTCTCACCCTGATCTGATATTGAGTATATGTGTATTTACCCCAAAACGTTGAGTAGCTATAATCTATACCTACATGAGTTAATGTATACCTACATAGTGCACCGTACCTAGTGATAGGTACGGTACACTAATGGACTAAACTATAAATATCTTGGGTTGATATTTGATGGTGCCATAAATAAGTAGCAACTCAAGAAGTTCATCGCCATACAAGGACTACGATTCCAATGAAACACAATAACAATAATTATTATTATAATGGAATCACGAAAGGGCAAGTGACTTTCTCGTGTGCCAGGTCGAGTAATTACATTTGCATGGCTGACTAGTTCACAATAATCAACTGTGGTAAATGAGTGCGGTGTGATGAATTTAGTAAAGTCTAATTTATGAAATGTCGTGACTTTGTAACACGTAGATTGGCATAATTGAGAAAAGTGTGGCGCTTTTATTACTAATAACCGTCATTAACGGTGGCGTTACTGCCACTTTGAAAAAACAATTGCGGTAATATGGCGGTAAAATGATATGGCGTATTTCACTACCGCGTATTTTATAGCAGCGACTATTATTTAGTTAAGGTGTGAAGCTGGCTGTTGTTTAATTTAATATCTCGATATATAATATAATATAGCAATAATAAATAAGAACAATACATTATACAATCTAGTGAAATGTAATAAATTAATTAACATTTTTGTGATATTCAACATACTGAATAAATAATACTATTAGACCAACAATCATTGTAATAATTTTAGTTACCATTAGACTTTTTTTTATTTCTAATTATAATTTAGAATTATAAATATTTTGAGCCGAACAAGATTACCTCCCCCCCCCGTTTTCAAGAATGCTGAGCACGATGGCGGTGTTAATTTCTCTTTGGGGTTCGCAAGCCCTCAAAACGGCATAAAAATCCCCTCTACAGTGGTTAAACGCGCTATAAAAAACTTCTCTTCGAAAAAAAACACTTTCCCCCGATTTTCGAGGATGCTGGTGGTGGTGGAGGTGGTGGTGTTAGATGTAGCGTCCGCCCCCTACCAACCACCGGCCAATACTCGCCCCCGAAAGGGGTGATTTTTATTATCAGCGAGAAACACATTTGCCCCTAATTTCGAGGATGCTCAGCACGGTGGTGGTGTCGGATGTCGATCCCCTACCAACCACTCCACCGGGCAATACTCGCACCCAAAATGGGTGAATTTATTTTTCAAATTTACCCCATTTTTGAGAATGCTGAGCATTGTGGTATGTGTTTCCCGCTACTATTTAAAAAAAAATTACACTTTCGGGGGCCAAAGTTGGCCGGTGGAGGGGTTGTGGAGGGGTCGGACGCAGTATCCTACACCACCACCGTGCTCAGCATCCTCGAAAACGGGGGGAAATGTTTTCCGCAGAGAAACCTTTTAAAGCAGGTTTAACCCCTGTAGGGGGTGGTTTATGGACGTTTTGATCGTGCTCAGGGAGGTAATCTTGTTCCGGTTCACACGCTACTACTTATATAATATACTTGTATTAAAAAAATCTTCTCCGTGCACGCCATTTTTCATTGATTTCGTGATTTCATTTCCTTTTAGAGTGTTTCTCAATATTCGAGAAGGAATCTCTTGGCGTTGTTGTTGGTATTAAGAGATACCTACTAATTAACTAACGATTTGTAATAATTAATTCAAAGGTTAAGATAATTTTTCTTCTTCTGACTGCTAATGTGGTTTTAATGTACACATCTCGTGCGTTGTCGCCACAAGCTTTTGATAATACGTCAGTTATAACTTTGACGCATCTTTTCACACTTTGACAGTGTGGCAAGGGAAGTTTACAGAACCGGCCCTATTTCATCAAGTAGTGTTTATAAGGCTTCATCTTTTATATTCATTATCGGAACAAGACTACCTAATTTATAGGTAAGATGTCTTGTCGGCTTTTTAAATTCTTCGAATAGCTAATGCTCTTACATGTCCTCTACAATCTTTTAATATTTCCAATAAATGTTTTGTGTATGAGGAAGTAGATAATTATTTCTCGCAATAACTATCAGTTAATTATATTTTTCACCTTCTCTGAAAACTCTTTATATAGGTACTATTGATTGAGGTGAAATTTTGTACAAGTTTAGTTCGGATGACAATGCATGGTTAGCTAAGTGACGTCATTTTAAATCCAATATGGCGAACCACCTAAGATGGTGAACTAGTTACTTTTTATGCACTTGATATGGGTATGAAATGAAAGGGTTTGCTGAGAAGAACACGAAAATAAAATGAGCTCATTCTAAATCCAATATGCCGGACTCCCAAAGACGGTGGCCTATGTTTTTTTATGAACCCCCCCCCCCCCAAATATGAATTTCAAATAAAATTATTCCTAGGGAAAAATTCAAAATTGCGGAAAACAAGATGGCCGCTATGACAATTTTAAAGAGCTATAACTCGGCAAAGGTTAGGGATAGTTTGGCGATCAAAAACTTAGTTGCTCCAATCCGTCTGAAATTTTATTATCCTGGGGCTTTTGGTGTCCCCGATTGCGATTTTGGGGTCGAATTGCTTGAGTCAAATCTTGTAACTGAATGTTGAAAGTACACCTTGATTGCCGTCTTACTATGACTTGTGTAATTTGTAGTAAGTAATAACCTACACACGAAAACAATCTTAGATTCCTTTTTATTACACATTTGACTCATGTCTGTTACAACGGTGTGAAACTGCTAAGATTTAGGAGTCACTTTCAATAAGAAACTTACTTTTTCCGATCACGTTGATGGGATAATATTATCATATTTAACATGTCGGGTTTTATTATTAGAAACTGTAACAAATTTAACAGTGTTATATCATTAAAAACTTTATTTTTCATATGTTAGATCGTGACTTGAATAGTGTAGTGTTGTGTGGTCTACGATTTATAATGTTAACAAACTAGGATTGTAGAAAGTGCAAAGAAAATCTTTAAAATTTCTAAAGCTTTAAAACAAACGGAATATCTATTATACTAGAGGATATGATCACCAGCTACTTCTGTCTCAATTTAATATTCAATTTCTTGACCTGCGTAGAACGCAACAAAGTTTAAAGTTTCTTTATCTCTTGTTACATAACAGAATTGACTCGATGGACTTATTACAAAGGATCTTATATTACGTGGCTCCATTTTCTACTCGTTGACTTGTTACTCTTCACCAACCACAGGATCATTCAAATGTGTTAGTAAAATCCCCTGTCTTCAATATGTTGTACAATTTTAACGCTCTTGCTGACACATGCCATATCAATTTTGATAAATTAAATATTATTTTACATGGATCATAACAAATTTCATTACTTGATATTAATATAAATCACATAGACGTATATATTATTTCTTTTTTTAAATATTATATAATGTTCCATTTTCTCTGGTTTAGTTATTTTGTTATATACTGTGCATGGTTACGTAGTTATTTTCTACGGTACCTACTGAAACTACGTATTGAAACTATGACTAAACTGAAACTATGTATTGACCTGTCTTCTGTTTCAAGGTTTGTTTATATTTTCTGTTAGTTTTAGTTACTAAGTAAGTTAGACTTTTAGTGTAATGATGTTGTCTTCTAATGGAAAAATCTGTTCGGCAAAAAATAAATAAATAGGCCGTAACGAAATGAAATTTGGTGGGATGGTAGACATAGGTCCACTGATAGTACACCTGAGTTTGTGACCTCGGGGAGGTTGCCGCTCGAGGGGTGGGAGATGAAAACTCTGCGTCGCGACGCCTCTTGGAAAATAGCGCCTTGCTATCGAAAAGAAGTTCAAATGAAATATGTACATAAAAAGCTATTGTGTAACTCGTTCATTTTGCGGGGCTCGAAATAACGATCGTCCCGCAAATTTTCATTCATTTCCTAACTGGTTTTATAAATAGCTAGGTAGTTATTTTTATACTGCATAATCAATATGTTATTATCTGTTTTCTACATTGATGTGTTTTCTTGTAAATCATTAGCTTGGTTAAGACAAGAACTTAATCATAGTTTTACATTGCAGAAATTCATAAAATTATATTGCTGATAAAATTGTTTAAAATTCTGTAGATCATTATGTCTGTAAAGTAAGCATTTTCTACGATATCATAGTAATAATAATACATCTGCTGCTTTAAACTATTATATCATAGATTTTTCAATTAATTTATTACTACACCTTTAAGTGGTAACTGAAAAATTGTTTCACCTGGAGTAAATAATGTATTGGGATGATATTTTGAGTGTTATTGCTAATAATAATAATTCTTATTAAGTCTAAACGGAATTTTGAATAGAATATATTTATTTACATACCTAATATATTTCACTTTATATGTGTAACAGGTACTCCGTTTAATGTGAGTTTTAATATTTAATAAGAATAACATACTGCTCGGCAAAGCATGTTTTATAAGTGGAGACGGTATTTGCTATGCAACATGTCGATTTCCTTCCAACTGGAAGGTGTTATAAATTACGAATAAAGAATGTGGAAAACACCGGTCGCTGATTAATATGGGATTAAGATAGCGATCATGGTGTGTCATGTTGCTACGTTGCTGTTATTGTAGTAATGGGAGCATGAAGCTACAACATCTCAAAATGGGGATTTGACACATACTTTAGAATAAAGGTGGTTATAATTAATTCACTTGAGTAGGTACACTGGTACATATATAAATTTCCTTATTTACTGAATAATGTTAGGATTCTACACAAATAAAAAATTTTCATAGGCATGTTTCGTAGGTTTTTGAAAATATAAATTGCAAAAGAGTAAACATACATTTCTGTGTATTGTTATTCACCTAGTAGATGCTACTAGAAAACTGTAATATGTGAATTAGATACTTAGATACGTAATACATTTTATTCCCCAAGAAAACATTCCAATTCCAGGACAATTATTTAAGTTAACGATGTTAATAAACAATTAGTAGGATATCCGGATAATGCAAAAATACAAATTCTGATCGAGAAAACAGAATAATTGAAAAGAGAACGAAAATAAAATGAAGATAATCTATAGCCAACTATATATAGTTGCTAACACAATACGCCTATATACAGGGTGTTTGTAAATTGATGCGAAAGATTGCAAGAGGTGAATTTTTAATAAAAATTAAGAGGGGCTTCTTTCATAAAATTTTTGTCCAAAATTCTTCCCTTCAAGTTACAGTCTTCTAAAATTGGGGTAAAAAAAGTTTTTTGTTTCTTTTCTATACTATGGAAGAATTTATAACAATTTTCAAATTTTTTCAAAGCCTCCTAGATGGTAGTGGAAAATCTTGAACCATGATTTTTTCTTAGTTTTTAACTCACCCTGTGTGTTAATCAAGTAATGGTTACGAAAATTGTTACTATATGAAATTTCAAGTTCAACGAAATTTCTTCGAGCAGCAAGAACCCCTTGCACTAATATAGAACCCCTTGCAGGTCTCCTAGCTTTTAAATTAACTTCTAATAGACGTCTACAAACCGTAAGCAGACGGCTTACTGCAACACCACGAACTTGGCGAAGATCTTGCTGAACATTTACCGCAGTCTTTGATCGATTTTGTAATATCCGTAATCTCAAGAAGCTATCATCTCTTGGAGGAGTTTTTCGAGCGCAACCAGAACCCACCCTCCGAGCAGTGTTTCCTGTTTGTTCGTACTTGCGGATCGCTCTACGAGCAGTCGCTTTATGAACTCCCATGCACGAACTGCGTAACGTTTACTACGTCCATCGTTTACTAATGCAACTAATCTTGCTACTTGTTCAGAGTTTATTTGATGCATTTTACGTAACAGTCTCTAAAACATTTTTACTGACACTTAATGACACAACAATAGAGTGAAATAGTGAGTAATTGCTATGACAACAGTATTTATTTTTTCATAGACAACGTGATCCTACAATAAATTTAATATGTGGGATAACCGAAAGGTTTCGGCAAAAAAAGCTATCTACTTGATAGCTATATACTTGATTAACACACAGGGTGAGTTAAAAACTAAGAAAAAAACATGGGTCGAGGTTATCCACTACTATGTGGCTTTGAAAAAATTTTCACCTCTTTATTTTTTTTAAAGACCAGATAATTACCTACCAACTAAAAAAAAGAAATCAGAAATCGATCAATTCGTTTAGAAATAACAAGGTTTCAAAGTTGCAACCAAAATTATAAGTGCGTGTAGTAAGTACCTATAGCAATGCTATAGCATAATAACGGCATTACCTATGCATAAATTAAGACACTACAAAAAGTAAATTTATACAATCATATAATATAATATTAAGTTTACTCTGATATAAAGAAAGAGTGATAAATTAGAAAAATTTCTAATATATAAAATCCCTTCTGTTGACAAAGTCAATGATATTTAGGTACTTACCATAGAAAGGATACGTAATTTTAAGACATTGTGTAAAATGAAGAAGGTTGTCCAGACCATATTGAAATTTATTTCTGATTTCTAAAATTGATTTACCATGGAAGCTTCAGACAGTCAATAATTTGTCAAATAATTTGATTATGATTACTGGTCGACAGTGAGAATCGAAGCGAAATTCTGATGAATTAGAAAATCGGATTATGATCAGTTTAATATTTTTAAGTAAATTTTCTATGAATTTCAGCACAGGCTTAGTCTGTTGAAAAATATTGAGAATATGTTATTCTATTCGTGTATTTTCGGTTGCATTATGCTGGGTTACTCTATTATTCATTTATTCCTATTCAAATCCTTCGGAATCGATAATCTTATCTTCTTGTAACTTGACTCCCAGTGATACCATGTATCCACAGGTCACTAGGAAGTAGCAACATCGGTAAAGTTGAGAGCGTTCTAAGATATCGCCAGTATCAATCAGACACACCCGCTGCGGTCACATAACCTCACAATTATTCAGGTTAATGGGCTGTGGAATATCGTTCTTGGCCTAGGGTGAAGTGGGAAAATTACATAATTACTGACAAATTGTGTTTTATTAATACCGATATTGATAATATTCTATTGTGCAATAATAGGGTTTGAAATATTCGAATTATAATTATCTTCATATGTTTAAATTCGTAATTCAGTCGTTATGCAACGGGTGTATATACGTATGAATTACGGATGTAATAAAAGTAATGTGAATGAATAATCCGGCATTTAATTTTTTTTATGAAAGTGTAGGTGCTTATCTTATAATTATAAGATACAGCTGAGGGAAACAGATCAAAATATATTTCCGTAATGTTTTTCATCACATGTAATTTTGAAATATTATAGGTTTTATATACAAGTCAAGTATCAAGTTATTATCTTAAAATTAATATTAAAATATTATTTTAGATCTGTAAGTATTAAATTATTATCTTAGATCTGTAAGTATTTATTATCCATCACGTAAAAAGTGTTTGTGTATGCTTCCAGAAATGTAATGATGAAATTCTTATTAACTACCCAGGTAGCACAATTATATTGTTCCAATATGGTTCCAATGGCAATTAAAAATGTGGACATTCTGCAATAATGGTCTAGTAAGGTATATCAATATTGGCCCAACAAAATATGCCAAATTAGTATAATAACATATACTCAGTATTGGCCCAACTACATATACCAATATTAGCCCAACAATATATACCAATATTAGGTCAACTCAACAACATGTACCAATTTGCCCCAAGGCCATATATCAATATTAGCCCAACAATATATACCTACCCATTATTGTATATTGGTATATTGTATATTGGTATTGGTATATGTTGACCCAACAACATATACCAATATTAGCCTAACAACATATACCCATTATTGGTTCAATTAGATATACTCGTACCTATCAATAATATTAGCCGACAACATATATGCCATATATGCCCATGACTATATACCAATATTGGCCCAAGAGTATATACCAATATTGGCTCAAGAGTATATACCAACATTGGTTGGTATATACCAGACAGGATATACTAATAATACCTTCCCCTCATTTAAGGCATGATTTTTTTATAGAATACATCCAGAGGCTATTTTAGAGATATTTCTAAAAATCAAATAAACTTGTACAATAAAAATATGGCAGCAGAGTTGACGAAAATAAAAGAAACACAATACCTTCTGTCAATTAGGTCCAAAACCAAATAAATTGTGTGACTTGTAACTCAGTTGAGGACTTAAGTTCACTTTAACAGCACCTAAAAAGTGTAATACAAAATAATTTCTTACAGGTAATGATAGAGATAGAAACGGCGCCAATAAGCTTCTTGGCAAATAAACACCTCATATACCACGCCATATTTTTTATGTAGGTACTCCTGGATCTTTGGATGCACGCTGACCACCAAACTAAAAAATCGTTTGGCGGGAAAATATTTGTCACCAATATTCTACAAGCCACAAATTCACTTCGCAAAGATAGTAATTAATACAATAAAATAAATTAAGTACTTAAGTAGAATTGTTAAATACTTTATAAACAACGAACCAGTAACAGTAATATATCAGGAACACAATAAGCACCACGTGCAACACGCAACACACATGCACAATTGCACATGTACCATGATCCAAATGCAATGCAGAATGTTTAGGTTTAGGTCAACACATGAGTTGAAAAATGAAAAATATTTTTACCTCTGTATAATTTGAATATAAGAAATGAAAAAATATTCCCTTCAATCCCATACAGCCACTTTCTGTTTCTCTTTGACCTTGACTTGGGGGATCGCTCTTCCTTTACTTACACATCTAGAGGAAGAATTTGCCTCGACATTTCGAAAAAAATGTTTAAAAGTCTAATTCACAATAATCAATGCTATAAAATTGATGTTGGGGTAATATTGGGGGAAACAATATTGAGAAAATACTTTTAGGACCAATATTGATAAACTTGAGGCTGCCAGAATCTATAAAATTGATGTTGGAAGACTACTGGTGGCACAGTATTGTAAAAGAACCATCTAGCACCAAATACTACATTGGCAGAAGATAGAAAGTTAATGGTGGGTTACCTAATATTGGAGAAATTACATTGAAAAACCAAATCTATGGCAAAGTTTCATAAACACAACATTCTAAAAAGATAGAAAATTAATGTTGGGATGACACAATTGGTTGGGATGACACAAAATTGGTGATACAATATTATAAAAGAATTACCTAGGACCAATATTGATAATCTCAACTTTGGCAGACTCTTGTATATTAATGTTGAGGTAATATTGGGAAAACAACTTTGAAAAAACATATGGGACTAATATTGATATTAGTAGTCAGTATTAATGTTGGCATAATATTGGAGAAACAACATTTCTGAAAATGATATTGTGCCAATGTCGGCACGATTATTGTTGCTGAATCAATATTGGGCCACGATTACATCAATGTTTCGCCAATATTAGGTGCACTTGGGTATAGCACGAATTTTTAAAAAGTTGGTTCTTAATAATTTACATACAAGCGATTTAATAATATTGTACACAATAATGACCAGAATTAACTGTCCTAATTTGGGAAGCTAATAAAAAAATATTCATATCCAAAAATATCTATATTTTCCCACTCTCTCCAGCATTTATAAACCCTTCTTTCGTGATTCTTTCGACTTCCCAGTAAGCGGTTTGGTTGTTGTTATGTTTAACATAACAATATACTACTCATAGCAGTATAATGATGAAATGGTTTCAATAGATGTTTAATTATCTCCTTAAGCAATATGTTAATATAATAATTTTGTTAATGTCACTGTGCAGGTTTTCTAATGGCTGAGACTACATGTTATATAATGTGATCCCAGTAAACTGAAGTAGATATATAAAAATAATAATCATAAATGCTTTTAGTAAATTATAAACAAAAATAGACTTAATGGCGAAATATTATAAATTGCCATAAAAACTTCACCTCAACAATAAAAAAAGATAATTCAATTAACCCTCCGACGGAAACTTGTGATCCCATAGACCGACATATTTATTTTTCTCCTTCCACTCATAAATTCTTAAGACAGTCGAGTCGTGCAGGCAATACTGCCTAATAATCTGCGCGTACAATGTGTTGAACAGTAGTTCAACCCGTTTTGCAGGTGTTTTGCTGACAAGTTTTGACAGACATGAATTCATGTAACAGACATGACAGTTTTTGATAGACATGACTGACATGTTTTGACAGACATGAATTCGGTAACACAAAATGGTTAAAAAATCGATGAAGCATATTTTTATGCATGATATCCTCCAAATAACAAATATGGAAAATTAAATTAGCCCATTTTATTTCACATTCAAAAATACGTAGATTTTTATTGTTTATTATAAATATGGGTAATAATAATTAGTCTATGTCTGTGCTTATTATTCACTATTATATATGCCCACGAACACCCGTTGCTGGATGAATACTGACTCCCTTCTCACGCATGATATATGTTTCTTTGTGTATGGGTTCCACCGAAGTGCAACATAGTAGAGCATATGGGAGAGAGTGGAGTTTAAACATATGATATTCTAGGCATTTGATATGTCAGATAGGTCTGACGCAACGTCTTGTTAGCATTTGTATCACAAACGCAATGCTAACCGAAGGCAAGCCAAACAGTGCTTTACTTCCAGAAAGTAGCGAGACAGCACGATGGCAGAGAAGATCTTTATGGCAATGGCGACGCAGAATCGTAGTGAGATGGAGGGTTAGGAACATGACACGATGCGACGGTCATGACACGATTATTTAATTATCCTTATAGGATAATTAAATAATCAAAAATATTGCACTGTTATTTCTACCACTTTCGTTATGATTTTTGGGGGGTGGCGCAGACCTGAAATATATAGGTAGAGCCGCCACTGAAGCCGCCATATATATGTTTCTATTTACGGTATGATGGATAAGAGCTGCCGATATTAAGTAATTTAATCGCCCTAATCTGTCACATGATTAAAGTATACCTACCATTAAGAAATACGCATTATCTTATTGACAACCAGGGAAATGTCGATTTCATTTTCCATATCTAAGGTTTTTGCATTAGCAAACGGGCGATATCCGATAATTTCCCTAGGGTTCTGATAATTTCTGATATTCCCGATATTATCCCTATATTCGATATTATCCCTATATTCGATTCGATTGCCTTGATTATCAGATTAAATAAGTTGTGGATTACATAGTAGCAATTTTATTAGCACAAAATCGGGTAAAAAATAATTATTAATAATTATTTGGTGTACTTTTATCAATTTCAGGAAACCGAGTCAATAGGAAATATTGGTTCCTAATGACTCGTTTCCAAACCGCAAACACATTTTAAAACTTTACTTTATCAATATAAAATGAGTGACAACTTGCTTTGTCAAAGGAAAAGTCAAATTTAATGTCATGGTAATTTTTTTGTTTTAAATAAAAAATCGAGCGATTCTATCGCCAAATACAACACGGGACCGGGATATTTTCAGAAAATTTTCCTTGTATTTACGCGTATTTTTGTTGGCACCGAAAATAGCCCACGCGCAATGCGCTTGTGTTGTTTTCGTGGCAACAAACACCTGTATGAAAGCGCGGAAAATTATCGAATATATCCCAGTCCCTAGTTATAGACGGGGAGCCGGTTTCATCAAATAATAAAAGATTATATTATATTGGCTTGTATACAGGGTGAGTCAGTTCTTGGTAGACAAACTTTAACAGGGGATAGAACGCACGTTTTTAAAAAGAAAAGTGCCTATAAATATATGGCCGATCTAGCTTCCTAAGGAAGATACAAGGTGTTAAAGTTTCATTTTTTTTATATTAATGTGTAATATTTTCTGAACGGAATGATATATTCACTAAATATTTTACACATATCTTAACCTGATCAACATGTTGTATTGTTCCTGTCGAAAATACTATAGTGGATGTTACTTTTTTCGGGTACTTCGGATATTCTGCATAATGGAACTTTTTTTTCGTACGCCACTGACATTATCTGATACATATTTCTAAAATAACGGCCCCTTAGTAACAATTTTGATCTCTTGTAATTTTGCTCTAACTACTACAGTTTTAGAGATATTGGCCGTTGTTTCTCTGACAGTGTAATGTCGTTATTATATTTTTTTTCTCGAATTTTCTTTATGACTTATAAACGAACGCTTAGATTTTTTCATGTTTGGGGGATAATGCCTATTAATTAAGGCGCATAAAACAAGCGGTAAGAATGTTCAAAAACTTGCACAGTGGCGGGGTGGAAGGGGTGCTCCACCCCTTTCGTAAACAGAACATCTACGCCAAAGACTATTTTAAAAAAAACTGTTATTTTCATTATCTACATACAGTTTAACAAAAATAATATCCCTTCTTCTGTTTCGAAATTCCTGTGCGGTTCCTAGTTATTTTGATTTTTAGTGTTTGATGTGGTACTAAATTAAGTAATTTATTTATTAGCAATAATAATTATCGGCTAAATATTTAATTCTTTCAACGAAACCTACCTAAATATGGTGTGTTAAGGATTCTGAAAAGCCGAAATCTCTTATTCTTTATCTTTTTCCAATGTAGTCAAAATAAATATTTGTTATATCAAGCCTTACTCAAATACAATACTTTTATATGTTGAAATCTGTTAAATTACAAATGTACTTACAATACAATAGGTTATTGTGCAGTTGCCAAAAGTCTTAAAAATTTCCATTAAGTTTTATTAAACTTGTGCATGTACCAATTTCTGTTTCAATTTTTGTTGTTGTTTGCTAAATAATTTCCATTTAAAACTGGCGTATTTGTAACTGTACGTAATAATTGCAACAAAATATTATACTCCTTGGAAAACAAGTAAGCATTATGTCATATTTTGAAACGACAGTTTTACGTATTACAAGTTTATCTACAAACAATTTTGCTTCATCTTGAATATTTTCACTGTTATTAATTATTATTTTTAAGATTAAAAAGTTATTTTATGTGATTTGCCAGATTTTAATTAGTGTAACATGCCGTTTACATTTACAAATAGCGAACAAGCCGACATTCATTTTATTTATGGGTTCGCAAATGGGAATTCAAGATACGCAGCTAGGGAGTATCGAAGAAGATTTCAAAATAGACGACAACCTCATCATTCCGTTTTTGTGAGTATCCACCGTCGATTTGTTAACCAGGGTTTGAAAAATGTACCCGGGGGCCGACAGAACAACCGTGGACGAGATAGAGACCGTATATTGCGGGAAAGTGAAATGTGTATTGAGAAGAACGGTTTACATTTTGAACAAAGTATCTAATTTTATGTATGTAGGTACTAGTGTTATTGTTATTAATTCTTGTAATTGTTATTTATAAATCATTATTGCTAACAATTGTTATTTATTCCACAATTATTATTGTTAATTAAATATTGCTATAAATTCAAAAATGTTTATATCTCCATAAACATTAACATCAATGTTCATCTAATGTTTTTTTTTGTAATTGTAATTACTTGGAAAGAGATAAAGAGATTTTGGCTTTTTAGAATCCTTAACAAACCATATTTAGGTAGGTTTCGTTGAAAGAATTAAATATTTAGCCGATAATTATTATTGCTAATAAATAAATTACTTAATTTAGTACCACATCAAACACTAAAAATCAAAATAACTAGGAAACGCACAGGAATTTCGAAACAGAAGAAGGGACATTATTTTTGTTAAACTGTATGTAGATAATGAAAATAACAGTTTTTTTTAAATAGTCTTTGGCGTAGAAGTTATGTTTACGAAAGGGGTGGAGCACCCCTTCCACCCCGCCACTGTGCAAGTTTTTGAACATTCTTACCGCTTGTTTTATGCGCCTTAATTAATAGGCATTATCCCCCAAACATGAAAAAATCTAAGCGTTCGTTTATAAGTCATAAAGAAAATTCGAGAAAAAAAAATTATAATAACGACATTACACTGTCAGAGAAACAACGGCCAATATCTCGAAAACTGTCATAGTTAGAGCAAAATTACAAGAGATCAAAATTGTTACTAAGGCGCCGTTATTTTAGAAATATGTATCAGATAATGTCAGTGGCGCACGAAAAAAAAGTTCTATTATACAGAATAGTCGAAGTACCCGAAAAAAGTAACATCCACTATAGTATTTTCGACAGGAACAATACAACATGTTGATCCTATGCAGGTTAAGATATGTGTAAAATATTTAGTGAATATACATTCCGTTCAGAAAATATTACACATTAATGTAAAAAAAAATTAAATTTTAACACCCTGTATCTTCCTTAGGAAGCTAGATCGGCCATATCTTTATAGGCACTTTTCTTTTGAAAAACGTGCGTTCTATCCCCTGTTAAAGTTTGTCTACAAAAAACTGACTCACCCTGTATATACCTCAAAATTTTTGCAAAATGTCAAACCCTTAGACTATTGTAGCCCAAGATCAAAGCAAACTTGATCAACTTTTCAGTTGGACAGCCACCTGGTGACCGACAAAATTAAATGTTACATATTTTTAAATGAATGACTAAACTAATAAACGTAACGTAAAAATCAGTTCCTATCATAACAAACATCAGATATTTCCTATTTGCCAAATACTTATACAGGGTGTTCTGCAAAGAATGGGACATATGTATTAAGTCATGATCATAAGTATCTAGAATCGCAATACCTATTACATATGGTGTTACCTTTAGCTCAAGTTAACAAAAAATTAAATTTTAAATTATGTTTAAGAGTATACGGAATGTTTAATATTATTTACGGAAATAATTGCGCCGCAGCATGCTGATAAATTATGACAAATTTTTAATCAAATACCTGTCGTATCAATACTTTGCCAACTGGCTTTTAAAAATTATTACGCACATTTTTGAGGAAAATATGCTCGTAGTCGTTAAAACCAATCAATTTATATATCGACAAAATAGTTAATTATCTTCCTTCTGTAAGAGGCATTATGGACATATTTCTGAAATTGTGACTTTTTGTTCATGCAAGGTGGCACACTTGTTTCGAAATGAAATCAGTGATCATTTACATCAATATTTTCCTTACAGGAGATGGAATGATCGCACCAATGCCATATTATTTTGGAAACGAGCACAATAGGCAATTCCACATTTTTTAATTTCATAAAAATGTTCTATAATACTGAAGAATAAGAAAGGCAAAATATGACACCTTAATTCCCAATAATAAATTTGTTTCGCAAAGTTTCGCGGGCGAGCGAACCGTTTGAAACAGGATCAAAGTCGTGATGCCACATCCTTCAATTTACAAGTGATGATGGAGATCCCAGCACTTAACCGTTTGATTGCCGGCGCAACGACTACCGAATATTGTAGGTTGTGACGTCATAGCTCGTGTCGGGCCGCTTCAATAGCTGTTTAGATCCTTCATACTGATCGCGCGGAATTAGAAATCTTGTTTTTCTTCTGAAGGACCTTCACGTTTTATTAGAACGTTACGCTATGTTTTTTTAGTAAATTTTTACTTTTAAACTTTCAAAAATAGGATATAGGCTGAGGGTCAAGTTAGCCCCCGGATTATTTTCTAGTTTTTAAAAATGAGCACAATTGAAAAATATCGGCACAACTGAGCACAAAACGAGCACATTTGAAGGAGCCAAAAATATTTCTTAATACTTACAAATGGGGCGCAGAGGGTCAAGTTAGCCCCGGATTATTTTCTATTTTTTTGTTATTTAAAAATGAAAATTGAAAATTTTAAACAATTAAAACTGAAAACAATTGTACAATTGCAAATGCACAATTGAGCACAACATTGGAACATTTAATGACAAAAAAAAATTAAAAAAAAAAAAGTAGGGGGCTAACTGATAACTGGAGATGGTAACGGTTGATGTCTCCGATTTTACCCAGGATGCCTGTTGAGGCAGTGACCTTATGACAACAGAGAAGAGTGGCTGGACGCTATCCGGTAATTTTTTTGTAGTTTTTTATTTTCTCTGTTATTAAAATGCATACTCTTTTATCAAAAGAAATTTAAAATAAATTTAACGTCTCATAATAATAGGCATGCGACTTGCAGGGTTCCAAGACCGGAAAGCATCCAGCGGGCTAGTATCCGCTATTGTTTGTTGTCATAAGGTACACTTTCACTCCTCCAAAAGGCATGTTGAGTGAAATCGGAGAAAATAAACTGTTATCGTCTCCAGGTGTAATATATTTTATATGAGAATAAACTTTTAGCGAAAATCCCAAAAAAGATAAACAAAAAACTAAAAAAGTGCACCGTTCACTTTCAGTAAGTAATAGCTCATTCATTCCCTCGCTTGGAAAAACCATAACTCAGATTGGCCTCTAAAATACCTACCAATTTATGCGAATTGATTACTCTTAAATTATTACTATTCCTACTCAACAATTAGCACAGCAGAATTCGATATGAAGTTTGTAAAATTGTGTAAGTTCTTATTATAAGCTGCTTCTAAGTTAGCTACTTACCTATTTTGTATTTTTTATATCCTAAAAGTATGTGTAAATACCTAATATTCCACGTAGCGGCGCCTTGTTTCAATTTTTCAAGCGTTACAAAATGCGCCAATTATATTAATATCTACTAATAATTATTAGAATTATATGTGTAACTATTATAACTGTGGGTAGCTATTGATTTATTATTGCTTATTGATATATTTCATAAATAGAATATATGAAATGGTATGGATAATACTAATAATAATATTATATGTTGAATATGTTTTACAGTTACTGTGTCACTTGTGGCTCATTTGTAATGGTGTAGATATAAAGAAGAACACGTGGGACATTCTTTCAGAGATACCGATCACGTTTCTGGTATTGTAATCAATTAAATAACTTATCGATACACGCCAATCGCGCCTTGCCGCTAAATACCAGCTCACCTAACGAAAGCCACCATCATTGCTACCAGAAATAATAAATAATTATAATCGTGTGGATTTACATGCAGATCATCAAGGAGGATCTTTTCATGAATAATATTAAAGTGGTTATCTCCATAAAAAATACAGCTTAGCGATATATACTGTATATATCATCTATTTACATATTTTAGCCAATTCTATTTTATTTTATATCTACAATGTTAATTTATATCTGAAAATTTATCATTTGATTTTTTAGATTCTTAACACTCTCGATTATTGACATTTTGCTCCATAAATCGGTGAAACCTCAATCTTTTAAACCACTCAATCAATTAATATGAAACTTAAAACACTAAAAAATATGTTACATATTATACCTACAGCAAGAACGAAATATAACTGAAAATAGCTTCAACATTCAGGGTGTTTTTGAAAATATTTTAACGTACCTAGGTATATAGATTACAGAAAAAGCCAAAGGCCAAAAAAAATATTTAGTAGAGGGCCATGATGGTGTTGTTCGTCCTAGGCATGTCCGCGGTGTATAGGTTGAACAGGTGCGGGGAGAGTACGGTACCCTGGGGCACTCCTGCTTCTATGTGTCTCTCGGTTGACACCTCTCCTTTCACTTTGGCTAGGATGGTCCGGCCTAGTAGTAAGGATTGATCAGCTTGAGGAGGGATACCGGAAAACCAGCGTCCATCAGCCTATAGTTTTGTGAGAAGAGGTGGTCCTTTCCGGGTTTGGGGATGAAAATCACGTGTGCCTTTTTCCATATGAAGAGGAAATATCGGAGCCTCAGAATAGCGTTTGTGATAGCTACAAGTATGGCTACTCCTTTACGAGGGAGCTTCCTGAGAATTCGGTTTCCTGTCCCGTCTCGACTAGGTGTCTTCGGTACGTTGACGTGGGGCTAGGATACCGATGATCTCTTCTGGAGATGATGGTCGGATCTGGTTCTCGTCTGGCTGTCGTCTTTGCCGCCTAGCCCTTCTATTCACTTCGTCTACGTGGTCCTCATCTTCGTCCGGCGGGTCGAACTCTTTACACTGCAGCTCGAGATTATCGGCGAAATCTTCCGCCTTTTCTCATCGGGTGTAGACAAGTCCTCTCTCCCCGTGGATTGGAGGTATCGGTTTTCGGGTGAACCTCAAGGCTCGCTGCACTTTCCATAGGCTGTTATCCTGGTGGTCTAGGGGCTCTAGTTGGAGCTGCCGCCATCTTTCGTCTCGGTGATCTTGAAGGTCTACCTTCACTCTCCGGTTGAGTTGGTTTACCAAGTGCGTATCCGCTGAGTCCTGTGTCCTGATAGCGCGTTTCTTCGCTCTTCTGCGGTCCCTGACTTCTTGATCTCTTCGGAAATATCTCCGGTTGGGTCTGCTTCCCGTCTCACGGTAGTTTTTCGCTGTGCTGGCTGAAAGCACAGGCGCTGCGCCTGTGCTTTCCTCGAGGTGAGCGATGGCTGCTTCGACTGCAGGTTCGTCTTCGAATCGGGGTACCTCAATGGCTTGGAACTTGGAATGGCCATTCCGTCCTTTTCTTGGTAAACCGTTCGTCGTTGTCCGCCTGTGCTATGCCCAGGTGGAGCAGGATGGAGTCATGGTCCGAGGATCCCTCCCTGAAGTTCTCGAGGTTGAGCTGCATATGCACATTGCGCATGAGTGCAATGTCTAGCACGTCTGGTCGTCCTCCGTTAGAGGAAAAGTGGGTGAGTTCTGAAGGTCCTAGCGCCAGGATGTTGCGGTGCTTCAGGTATCTTCGTAGCTGGCGTCCTCTCTGGTTGGTGTTTGCGCTATTCTACTCCATTGTTTTCGCGTTCAGGTCCCCGATGACGATACCCAGGGACCCGGGTTGTAAAAGGGTTTCCAGATCCTCGCTGAGCAGTTGACTAGCCTCGTACCTTGAACCTGAGATCAGGTTCCGCTCTGGTGTCCTGCAAGGCGATCACCCCTATTTTGGTCCGCGCTAGGAGTTCAGCTTGCTCTTCTTTTCGGGCTCTAACACTGTTGACGTTCCGTGCAGTTCCTTTGGGAATGTTCGTACTTTTGACAGCGGTGGCACTACCCGACTTCTCTAGGTGCTCGCTGCCTTTCCACCCCGACGACGAGTGGCAGCATCGTGACACCTCCAGGATCGCCACTTCAGTGGTTGATAGCTGTACTAGTATGGGCGGGAGCTTCTCGCTGGTCCTACGGCTTGACATTCTCTGTACGGAAGATGGGTGGATGCCCTGTTTTACCACCAGATCGTCTGCAATCTCGGATCTGGTCATTCCGGATGACAGCCCTCGAACTATTCGTAGCAGCTTCTCTTCGGGGAGGGCGAAAGTGTGCAATTCCACTTTCTGATCCCGGAAGATCCGCGCTATCTTGCGGTAGTCTTCTGGGGTCGTAGGCTCTATGCGGATGCCCTCGGCTATGAGCTTAGCTTTGGCGAAGTTCGCCATGGCTATGCTCAGCTTGCCGCTCATCGCTGTCCACAGGTCCTTGTTCCTGAGGCTAATGGGGGGCACCGTGTCCTTCTTAGGTCTGCCATAGATGAACATCTAAAAAAACGTGGTCATCAAGTATTGAGATTACCACCTTACCAATATAATCCAATAGAATTAGTATGGGGCATTTGTAAAGATTATTATGATCGACATATTGGTGAATGTTGGTTGGTTATGGAGACAAACAAGTTTTAGAGAAGTGGCATACTTTGGATCAAATTACCCTAGATATTTGTAAAAATTGTGTTAGATATGTAAAAGACATTGTAAACAAAGATTGGGAACGTGAAGTACGTTACGATGAGGTTTAAGAGTTAATTGTTAATTTGGATTCAAGATCTGAAAATTATGATAATGAGTTGTCGTCATTATCATGATGAAATTTAATGATTGACGATGACGATGATGAAATTTAATGATTATCATATATGTTTCCTTTCTCATTCATCTATTAAATAGAATTTCACCTAGAAACTGTTGGGAACTGCCTGTATACCACATTAATTTGATTCATACGATTGTAATGACGTACACACCAAGATAGCTGAAACAGACCATGTCACAACATAATGAACAATCAGGAGTCTCTCAGCTGCGCGAAGGCAACGCGAGTACGCGCATACATTCGTGCACGAGGCCATTCCCATTTAGACGTCCCATTCCCATTTAGAAACTCCCCAGTGGCGCATTCAGTTTAGTTATGTTTATTTAATAGCGTTGAGAATATTCATAGGCGGCGTACTTGCATTTTTCCTGCTTTCTTTCGTGGGAGAACTTTTTTAGATTTTTTGTTGTGATTTGCTCTGTGGGTTGTTAGGATTGTGCTGCAATAGGCTGATAGAATATAAGTTAATCTTGCAATAAAAGTTTTTTTACGTTTCCTGTTAATCATATAAGGTAAGTTAAAGTTAAGTAGATAGATTTAAGTAATTAATCTCGCTTAATTCTTATTAGTATAAATTTATTGTTAAAAAATATGAAAATTGAACAAAATAAATATTGTTCTGTGAAATGTCTCTTTCATTTCTTCTACACACTTTTAGCCATTTTGATCTACGTTTTTTTATCTTCTGGCAACATTCTAAATATTTGATCTGGCGCTTTAATTGTAGAATTCTTACATAATGATTGCAATACAATGTTTATAATAAGCAAATTTCACTTTAAATTAGTGCACAGTATTCTGCGACAAAATGAACAATGAAGCACATACAATGGAACAATGTGAATAAGAACGGCCGAGCGCTGCGGTCGTGAGTACGAAACTCACGCTTGCATACATACGTTGTGACGTCACTACTACTCCCGCGTTTCTGGGTCTTTGTGGAACGCCTGGTTCGCGCTCGAAATTTTAATAATTTATAACAAATTTATTACTAGAAATTAAGGAATCATATTTTGCATGTATTATTTTTGAACATTTAACATAGAACATTTCATAGAACATTTTTATGAAAAAAAAATGCAAGTTCCCTATTATTCAATATTAAAACTTCTACTTTATAAGTTCATAACTTATTAAGATTTACAAACAGACTTTGTTCTTTATAATAAATACCTGAATCTGGGAAGAGTATTCATAGAATGTTTCAATTTTTCTAATTTTTTGTTAGTTATTTTTTAATTCATACCAATAGTCTATATTGGGAGTATCATATATTAAAAGTTCCTACAATCTTTTAGACTACAAAGCTCTTTCCATCAGATAATTTTATGTGTTAATATTTATCCAGGTACCCTTGTTTCCTAAGAGAACGAATACAGGGATGGTCCGTCACCACCAACTGCAACAACGCGACAACTTATTCATAAAACAGAAATTTTTCATTTTAATCGAAATTTTATGAATGAGATTGTTGGTGCGACTGTGGGACATCCCTCCGTCCGACTCTTAAAAAAATGATTACATTAACCTACTAGGTACCTCAGAAGGCATTATGTAATCAGTGATGTGATTTATATGTCTTCAACTTATATATTGAAATACCTACCATAATTTATATAAATAAATATGGTTCCATTTTTATTTCTTCACTGTATTAAGAAACAAAATAAATGTGATTTTGTTATAGTGTTATTATGACTGCCTTATGCGGCAGAGAGGATTCCTTTATTAATTAAGCATTTAATTTTAAGTTTATTAACTCAATCAATCAGATGTAATTATCAAGTTTATCTTCGAATATTATCATTAAAATAATCTAATATGACATTCTTAATGGCTTTCCCAGAATAAGTATTTCCAAAAATAGAAGTGAATTATTAACACTAGTAGTCTAAGTCCTTAAAATTAATCTGTAATATTAATCATAATAGACACTAATGAATATGGTAGCAGTGAAGTAATGAATGTATTTATTATATTTCCAAATTATAGTTCTTTTATATAAATTATGTAGCATAATTCCATAATGCTGCTCTATAGATAAAATTTTCATTAGAGTTTACTGCATCCGCTAAAATACCGTCAGATATTATGTTAATTTTGTTACTTACTAAAATATTTTTCGATAAGAACTACAATCTGGCTTTGAAATGAACTCACATTCTCGTCTTCATCCTTTAAATCATCCCTATTGAGTCAAATATAGTAAACGTAATACCATGAGCTCCTTCGTGATCTCATTTGACAAGTTTCCCTATACTTCTTCGTATGATTGATGTAAATGGAATCAGTAATTATAAGTTTTTTTCAACAACAATTACTATGATTGAACAATTACTATGATTGATTGTTTTAGTAACTCCGTGATTGCAGTTTTGTTTGCATTAAAGCCAATAGTATTCATTGAAGGATTTAAGGAGGCGAGAAAATATTTATTTAGGGAAACAAATTCACGACTTGTCTCCGATATTATTATATTAGAAGAAAATATTGGGAGAGTGTTTGATTTGTTGATTATGCCAAGGGAAGTATGCGAAATATGTCACGTTTTAATTAATCTCTACCGCTGTAGTTCAGACCTTAGGTACAATTGGGTTCCTTGATTACATAGATAATAGTAAAATTAAACTATTATCGAGAAATTATCATGTAAAACATTCTATAGGATATTCTCATCGCAGATTCAGGTATAAAATGTAAAAAATAACGTATTATGCAGCCAGAAAATTAATGTAAACATCTCAACTTGTTTACAAATTAGGAATAGGTTGGGGTAAGGATAGTGGGATATATAGCGCGGTACTGAAGAAGTACTTCTAATCCCGAAGGTAAAGTGTATGGCCCGACCGTAAGGAGGGCTTTAATTTACCTATGGGTATATTTTTCATACCGATATTAAAACGTATACATAATATAAAAAAAGCACATAGAAACCTTTACAGAAATACAGACAATTATTAAACAATAAGCGAGGCAAATAATGGGAGTCACTGATTGACAAGTTACCATAGTAATGTTGCGTTGTTATGAGATTATTTTGGTGACATTGGCATTGCTAGTGTCATGAGCTGCCATATGTGATATTGATAAAAGGGCAGCTGAAGTAGATCAAGTATCTACTGCATTCACCCAGGAAGGACTGGTCAATATGACTAAATGTAACAATAATTGTAACATTAATTTAAATAATCAAACAATAAAACACCTATTACATTATTTTGTTTGTAATATTATATTTCGGAATTTTCGACACTTCAGTCTCTGTCATAAGGGAGTGAAATTATTACTTCAGTCCGGGTCAAGTACGAAAAGTTATTAACGGTAGTTAGGGTAATGTTAGTCTCAGCAACGAAGGGGTTGTAGAGTGCATGGAAGGGGGGAAAATTTTTCACTTCATGAATGTATTTGGGGTAATTAAGACGTAAACTAGAGTTGCCACGGGACATCGAGACAAGGTGGAAACAAGACGACACAATGCCTTATCTCGTCTCCTTTTGTTTTGTATCCTTTATCTCGAATTTTTTTGAGTTTATCTCAATTCAATTTTGAATTATTAGATGAATCCAATAATAATTATAATGGGAGTTTAAAAAACGCTCGAACCCGTCGCTTTTTGATTTCGGTAGTAGTTACACAATTAAAAAAAAAATGTGGTGAGAGAAAGATGCATTTTTTAAAAGAACATCATAGTATATGATTACCTACACTTTTGGTTTTTATGTTCAATTCTAGAAATGTCCATATTTCTTGTTATATACCAATCCTCAACTTTTTCTATAATAATTACTTTGGTAATCGGTCATCAAATCGGTAATCAAATATTAACATGTATTTGTGTATGGTATATTATATACAGGGTGATCCGAAATTCAGGGACCAAATTTTACCGGGTGAACGCGTTCAAAACATTTTTAGCAACAGACAACATTTTTAGAAACAGGTGGTTGGCGTCTGCCCATACCCTATAATACCAGCTCATACCCTAAGATGCTGTTTCAAAAATTCAAAAAACAATTATTAAAATTTACATGCTATTATTATCATTCGTCTGAGGTGATTAAATCATTAAAATATTTGGAGATGTCTCGTCTCGTCTCGCCTTGTCTCGTCTCGTCTCGTCTCGTCTCGCCTTGTCTTGAATGATTTTATCTCGTCTCCTCTCGTGTCTCGCGGCACCTCTAACGTAACCATATTAAAAGTCCCCGCCTGTCCGCTTCAGGGGGAGAGGGGTTAAAAGGTCTTTTTTAATTTTGGTTTTGCGCTTATAACTCGAAAATGGAATCTCCAATGAAAATATTTCACAGGGTGTCTAAACAATATTTTACTATTGGCAACTTTGAAAAATAACCATAAGTCGAGAGAATATTAAAATCCCCCTCTATCGATATAAGGTGTTCCCTATATCTGTTTCCAGCGTTTTTTTAAATATTAGGGTTTTTACTGGAAAGTCATCAATAGTGCCATAAGCCCATGATAAGCCCATGATAAGCCCATGATAAGCCCATGATAAGCCCATGATAAACTAAATTTATGGAAATTGATAATATTAGTTATTCAGAAATTTTAAATTTGTTTTATATCCGTGGCAGTGCCATAAAATAATAGCAAGAACCTGTCGCCTGTCGTCGATTTCATGAATTTAATCCATATACAACTCCTATGAACGCGAAGAAAGAGTTGAAAGTAATTACCTTAATTTTGAGAATATTGGTGCTCAGGAAATCAGAAAAGTCCTGTAACTGGAAATTATATAAACAAAATGATATAAACTTTTGGATTATTTCTATGCATATCCTCGTGCCTCAATAACCAATGCCGACAATGATTTTGGACTGTATTTTTTGAAGCACATCGATATGGAGGATTTTGCATCAGTATCATATATGCATATTTACAAATTCATTAGGTTCCAAGTTTTGCTATATTTGATAATTCAGCAAAGCATGTAGATTATTGAAAAAACCTACTAGGTGGTCGCGTGTGATTTTTTAGTTGGACTCAGGAGTCAGCCTGAAATAACAGCTTATCTCCATTTATTTTTTTTTGTATCCCCTAGGGGATTGTCTAATTTTATTGTACTATAACCCCTTATAATAAAAAAGTAATAAAAATAAACATAAAACTGATGATAATGACATTCATGAAACAATTCTGTTTTACTTGTATTTTTTTACTGATCTCTTGAATGATGGGTAGAAGCAATTAAATAGATCTAATTTACTATTTGCTAAATTAGCATTACGCAAAATTCTAGTCATTGATTTATTCTGTCCGTAATTAGCATGGGAAAATGGAATATAGAAAATATATGTTTCTATCGGTAACATTAAAATTCACTAGACTTAAAAGCTGATACTTGAACGTGCCCCGTAAGTATTTAATTTACTTACAATTATGATCATGATAATGATTCAATTGATCCTTATGGTTCTTTATTTCATATTTAAAACATGTGAAATTATTTTATTATCTAGTTATTATTAATAATTTTAATGAGTGGTGCATAAAATTAATTTTGGGTAATAGCTTAATATTAATTATAAGAGAATTTTCTCTATCAAAAAATTTGGAAAAACAATAGTCTCTATTAATTGAATAATTAAGAGGAACGCACTGATACTATTTGCTTTTTTTTCAGTACACTCTACCTAGATAAAAGTGGATAACAATAAATACTGCATTTATTACTTAGACAAAATCTAACATTTATTAATTTACCATGAATTAAAGACAATCCTGTAAGTAAAGTTAAAAGATCCAAATTAAGTAAAAAATATAATGTTTGAAAATGATCCAAGCTGCTGATTTATAGATTTTTGCGGTAATATGCAAAACATGACCGTAGCGCCGCACCCCGCCAAGTCTTGTATTAGGATATTTGTATACAATATTTAGCACTGGCTTGCGCCTTTTTCTAGTTCCTTCACTCAACGATACATGATAGAGTAGAGAATATTGAAGTCATAGATATTATAAAATTATTGATCTGAATATTATTTATACCGCATTTTTTTGTAATACCTAATTAATGTAAGGACTAATTTTTCAACTATTTTATGTTTAATGATATAATAAGTTAATTGAATGACGTATATGATGAAACGTAGATCCGTTTTACTTTATTATTGATTATCTTACTTGCTCACCATTTAAGCCACATAGCCCGAGGCGTACTTGCAGCGCCGCATGATTACTCATTAGCGATATGCCGATTAGAATATGTAAATACATGTACCGATTCCATATCCAAGCTCAGTGCCGTAGGCATTAAGCTATTAGGCAATCCGTTATATCGAATATGTAACATTACGTCTGTGACTGCGGCGTGGCGGGTGGACCTCTGAAAAGAAAGTTTTTGTATCCGGGTAGCATATTAGTAATGGCAATAATGTTACACCATAACTATGAACAAGTGCAGCAAATTAAAATTATGTAAATTAGACGAGCTTTGTTTTACAGAGTAACCAATCTAGGCCATTCATGTTCTGAATTGCTTTTACTTAGATTTCTACCTACTGTATTTGTAATTAATTACCTCTCCTTGCTTTAATTAGCTCAAATTAAAATATTTTCAGCCCTAGAGAATTAATAATCATGAAATATATGAATGAAATAAGTTGATGTTCTGATCCATCCAAACCAAAGGTGGTAGGCAAGAGGAGAGCCAAAGCGACTAAAAGTACGAGCATTTTTGTCAGAGAAAACACCTCAGTCCTTTTTGCCTAAAATGCAACGGTGATAAAGCCCCTACCTCAATAATTTCTAAATTTTTAAAGGGAAACAAATATGGTTTCATATGATGCCTCCAGAAGGAAAAGGATGTTAGAATTCAACATTTCCGAAGTCTACGTATAATATTCTTATACATTTTTACTTTCGATCGACACTAGGAGTAAAGAAAGTATTGTCATTGTCCAAGAATTCGAGTCTTCGACAAATATCGACTTCATATTACTCCCAGACAGTAAAATAGTGGTTTAGAAAGAATGTCTGTCTGTCTGTGTCGTGTGGGTGCAGCACGATTTCACTCTGTAACATACGAATATGCTTCCCGGAACTACATATATATGGCACATGGCAGAATGGACGGATGATAAGTATTATTTTCGACAATTATTTCAAACAATTTTTTGAAAGTCATAGACAGTGAAAGGCCAGTGCTGCTGATTTATTATTGACATGCGACACACATCAGTTTAAGTTTTATTTAAATTGCAATTGAAACTCAAATTATAGTAACTAAACTGCCACCACACCCCTTCATTTATTCAACCCCTATATTTAGCTGTGATGAAATCACTTAGAGATAGATGGGATTTTTTTCCTGGTTTTATGGCAGAGAATACATATTGGACAAAAACTGCCAGAAGCAGAATTTTCTATTCGTCTCTCTACAAATATATATTGAACTTTCCATGGAAGTTATTATTAATGATTTTAGAAAACCTGGAATTTATCCATTTAATAATAAAGTAGTTCTTGAAGAAATGTATGATACAGGTGCACTTCATTGATCGAAATGGCACTCTCACCTGGGGAAATTTAATTCTTGCGGCTTATCCAGCTACTAACTTACTCAAGGTCCATCAACAAGTGCACTACATTTAATCCAGAGTCAATTGTAATAACTGAAAATGATTTAATGCGAGTACCAGTAGAAAGTATTCCGACTGCAGAAAAGCTAGGAAACTTTTTAGAATTTTACTAGCCAGTCTTTTCTCTTATTGTTCTAATGTGAAAAGTACAACAATTGTTCAATCTTTTCAGGTAATTCTCAAGCAGAGCACAAGTCGATAATTTACGAAGACTTCTTATAAACTGCAAGAGCATCATTTAAGGGCCTTGCTTCTATGAATTAGCAGTGCTGAAAAACAAAATAAAAGGGTAAAATATGTAAAAGTGCAGAAATTATAACTGTTGAAGATGTGCATGAACGTATAAATAAACAGGAAGCAGCAAAATAAAATGAAAAATGTGCAGTAACTTTAAAAACATTACAAAAAAGTATAAACAACAAAAAGATAGAAAAAAAATCACAAGAAATATAAAATAATAAGTGATAGTGAAACGTTTGAAGCTGAGGATCACGTTTAAAATTCAGTTATAACGATCGTTGAAAATGAAATAAAATACTATGGATATGAAAGACATCAGATTCATGTGAAACCACAATTAAATGACTGAATTAATTAAATAAATTGTAGTAAAGGTTTGTATAAAAAAACTACAAACTACAACAAGTCTATTGAATCTATGGTGAATTTTACAATAAAAACATGGGAAAAAGATATGTGACGTCATTTAAATATCCAGAAGTTGATGATGTAAGTGAAATATATCAAGAAGATATTCTTTACATTCTAACAGAACCCACAATAGGACGTAGGGGAGAACCTCAATTTCTAGTGAACTAAAAAGTAGTAGTATTTCATTTACGTTTAATTTTTTGCCTGAAAAATTGTTCTGATTTGTAAGATTTTCCAATAAAAAGTTGCTTAAATATTTTAAAAAAAGTGTTACTCGTTTTCTTCATGCTCAAAACGATTTTATTCCTAAATTTATACAGATTATGCACGTGAGCCCTAAGTACATCTATACAGTAACATTTAGAGATATAAAGGGTCCGCCAATAAGCGCGCTCGATCTTTAAAATGAAATAAAGCAAGTTGTGTGAGAGGTATAAATGAAACTTATTTTTTGTTTGAAAGAGTATTCGAAGGCATTGTGTATGGAAAATAATATCGGTCAAATGTCCACCTCGGCTTCGCTGGGTGGCGCGCATACGAGAAGTCCAATTTTCAATGACTCTGGCGCACAAATCGGGCTGTATTTCATCGATGGCGTGGCGTATGTTGACTTTGAGGGCATCAGTGTTTTGTGGTTGGTTTGCGTAGACCTGTGATTTAAGAAAACCCCGCAAGAAATAGTCTAGTGGGGTTAAATCGCATGATCTCGGTGGCCAGTTGATGTCGCCTCCGCGCGAGATAACCATTCCTCCGAAGCGCTCGTGCAGAAGATCCATTGTGGCGGGCGCTGTGTGGCTCGTAGCGCCGTCCTGCTGAAACCACATATCCTCGACATCCATATTGTCGATTTCATGCCAGAAAAAGTTCGTTATCATGGATCTGTATCGTTCGCCGTTTACCGTGATGGACACACCATCGTCGTTCTCGAAGAAATACGGCCCGATGATGCCTCCGGCCCAAAATCCACACCAAACAGTTACCTTTGCTGGGTGCATTGCGACCTGGTGGACCTCCTGTGGATTGTTCTCGGCCCAATAACGGCAATTCTGCTTGTTGACATTCCCATTTAACCAAAAATGTGCCTCATCGCTGAAGATGATTTTGCGACCAAAATCGCGGTCGACTTCCAACTGCTCTAAAGCCCAATCAGCGAAGATACGGCGCTGTCTATGGTCGTTTATTTTGAGCTCTTGTGTCAGCTGGATCTTGTACGGATGCATGCCCAAATCCAGATGCAAGATTCGGCGAAGTGATGTTTCCGAAAGGCGGAGTTCCTGTGCGCGACGTGAAATTGACTGTCGCGGATTTTCACGCACACTATCGCGCACAGCGGCGACATTCTGGGCAGATCGGACGTTTCGACGACGCGTCGGTGTTGGCTGATTGTTCACCGAACCGGTTGCCTCGAATTTGTTAATCAAACGACGAATAGTCGACTCAGCAGGACGATCAATTGCACCGTAAAATTGGCGGAGCGCGCGGAACGTTGCTCGAACCGATGAATGATTTTCGTAATAAGTTTTAACGATTTGCACATGTTGTTCGCGGCTGAATTGGTTCATGGTGATTTGTGAAGATACACTGAATAATGACAACTACGTTTGCCAACTCTACCACAAACAACATGGCCGCCATGAGCTGTCAAAGATCGAGCGTCCCTATTGGCGGACCCTTTATAAGCATTTATGCACTTGAGAGGGCAGGAGCATACTACTTAATTTTTTTTATAAATGTAAGTTCATTTTGTATTTTTATCTTGCAAAGCATTGCGAATAAGTCAATAATTTTGCCCCGAGAAAAAGTTATCTGTTAATGCATAAAATATAAAACTTTTTTATTTACTGAGAGTGACCAATAAATTTTGCTCTGCATTTATGCCACCTGACATTCATTTTTATACTTTTAATTACAATATTCCTTGAAAGCCAATAAAAATATTATATTTGAATTTATTTACATGGCCAATTTGGATTCGTTTTTTGAGACACCTTGCATATTCACAAAAAAATTCCCCACATTTTAGTGTTTATTTAGTGAGTAGAAAAATATCTCATAATCTTGATAATCGTAGAGGTTGTAAAACAGCTAAAATGGGAGCTTTAATATACAGGTTAGTACGAAGAGCAGTGGGTTGCCTCATTTTGTAGCTCTATGATCCAAGATTGATGCGGAGTAGTTATAGAGAACGGATGTTCCCCAGTTTATTAGAATTGCTCATTACCCACTGTCAGTCATATGCAAGCTATAGCCGACATAGCCACCAACTAAATAAATAGGTAATATATGTCCGATATAGAAAATTTCATCCTCTTGAAGTAGGTTTACACCGAGGTTAATATAGATATTTACACATAACTTTGGGGGCTCTAGTTGGATTTAGATAATGCTTCTCATTTATCAGCTCATTCAAAGGAATGTACTGAATTAAAAAATATACCGGCCTGACGTCAATAGTCAGTCATTGCTGGGATAATATAAATGGTCGTCATACTTCATTTGTTCCGTGTGCTAAGGACACGGGATTTGTGGCTTTAGGATCATCTAGCAGACTCCAGATTAATCGGAATACATGGGCGACTAACCAGCATTAAAAAGTAATAAGACATATGTAGAAGACATAATAATTATATCTGAAAGGGACCTTCGCGTTTTTTAAATTGCTTTCGCAAGATGATATGCGTAACACTCGTATACCGTAGCCCCGATGTAATTATCCCCGTCAGGTCCCACGGACCGAGAACGTCATACTCCTAAATATAACCATCACAATATTATCGTAATGCCGCTGGAAACTAACTTCATTTCCTGCACCCCATAGATAAGCTTTGTAAAATATTCTTCATAGAAAGAAAGCGGATATTCCGTCATGCACTTACCTATTATCAACATAGGTCGTATATAGATCGTTTAACAGTGCCAATTACAATTTAATATTTTTAATTTGGAAGCTTATTTTTTTTTGCTTATTATGACAATTGGCGTTTTAGAAATCGGAACACGTAAAGCGGTTTTTAAACGGTTTCATTTAGCTTGTCTTCGTACATTTGTTTATTTGTTTATTGTTTGTCTCAAATCTTGCAACAGCT
The DNA here is from genome assembly GCA_964058915.1 of Tetropium fuscum. Lineage (NCBI taxonomy): Eukaryota > Metazoa > Arthropoda > Insecta > Coleoptera > Cerambycidae > Tetropium > Tetropium fuscum. Next base: position 358,577 of record CAXKVY010000363.1, read on the forward strand.
TTTTCAACTACTTCCCGATGAGCTAGAGACTTGAAATTTGGTAGGTGTATAGTGTTCCGGTGACAATACAAAATAATATTTTTTCTATTACCAAAAAAATCAAAATGGCGGAACCAAAATGACGCACTTTCCTATTCATGAACCGATTTGTCTTAAACTTGAAACTTTGCGTTATTTAAGGTCACTCAATACACTTTCAACTCGAAATTAATATAATAAAGATGGCGGATCCAAAATGGCTGACTATCTATCGTATTTATGTACCGATTGTCTCAAACTTGAAACTTTGCTGTGTTTAAGGTCACTCAATACAATTTTTGACTTAAACTACTTTTATTTTATATTAATCGACTGAAAATACGCATTAAACGGACATTTTCGTTTTATTTCGCACTACAGATATTCGTGCAGCGTAGTACAACTCTCCCTGTTGGAATTAAGATTCATTTATATTATTATATAAGAACTATTTGCACTGAGTTTCGAAACGAACGTCGCCACCTTGTGAGTGCAGTTAAAAACAGCAGCATAAAAACAACAAAAAGTATAATTACAAAAAGCTTTTTTGACGTAGTTAGTGTATTTTTGTCGAAAAAGTATTTCAAATGGGAAGAAGAAGAAGAATAATTAATACTCGCTGAGCACGACGACCGGAAATTATCCATATTTTTCTTCGATCGACCAAATCGTGTCCAGGGAAAGCATAAAATTTCAATTCAGGGTTCTTTTATTCTGCACTAGAGCATACCGCGACGCAAAACATATGCGGGTGCTACCTCCCATATTTTATAGGAGAAACAAAAATACTTTTATCACTATAAAAAATACTTTTCGCGTTAACAAATATATATGATTTAAATAATATGATTTGTTTAACTTATAATAAAAAGCGTTGCACACTCTTGTCGCCGCGAAATATTTGCGTTGTTGGAAGTTGTCTGAATCAGATTCTATTCCCTTAAATATATTCAAATTAAACTATCTGATGTTGTAGATGGTCTAGCACATTAAGAATTGGCCACCTAGTTACTATTATTCTTATTATTATTATTATTATTGTTAATGCGAGTTTGCAACTATTTTTATAATAACTAATAACTATCTAATCGTGTCCAGTCACGAAATATAAATTTGGAATAGTAGGGCCTAAAGCTGTAACAGTAAAAAACATATTCTTAAAATCACAGCAATCATATTGTTAATATAAAATTACTATTAGTACCTACTTAGTAAATAATGTATATCTTTATAGAGTACGTAAGTATGTATATAGTAATTAAGAACAGGTAATAAATTAACTAATAGTTGGTAAATGGTAGCACACACTGCCCTCGTAAACGATAGTATTATAAACAAATGACTGTACACGGGACTTATAAAAGATGATAAACTTCTTACACTGAAGCAAATTACAATAACAATCCTTATATGGTAGACAATCCAGTCTCATAATCCTTGGCTGAGGCCTACTTGAAAGATTTTTCGTGGAAACCGTACACTAGATGTTAATAGGTATAGTTACATGGGCGCACATTTTAAATTATTATAGATGTATAAATATAGGGATAAACTTATTTTAGTTGAGGAAAATGAGTAAACACACGTGAAAATTCAATAGTTTTAAGCAGTATTTTTAACATTATTGTAGATATCCTAGAGGATCTGTAGATTAATAACTAAATTTTTCATAAGCCATATAGGTATTTAAAAAGACGCATTTTTCTCTACTTCAATAGTTTTAAGCAGTATTTTTAACATTATTGTAGATATCCTAGAGGATCTGTAGATTAATAACTAAATTTTTCATAAGCCATATAGGTATTTAAAAAGACGCATTTTTCTCTACTTTATATGTTTTTGTTAATATATTCGCTTTCTGGTAGCCGAATCGGGAAGAAAATATTATTAATTTAGGATTTAACGCAAAATTATTCGGTCAGCTTAAAAAATAGAAACTAGTTTTCAGTAATTTTTCTTATTTCTTAAATTACAGCTTAGCGTGCGTATATTTGGATTTTATGAAACTGTATTCGAACGGAAATAAATATACCAAAGTCGCGTAGCGCGAAAATTGTGCATGCGTGACTAGCGGAACGAGTTTCGGTAGTGGAAACGAATCGACGAGTTCTGGTAGCGGAATCTGAAAACCATGTATATTTGTATGTTTTTTGTAAATACTATTTTCATTTTTTATATTAAATGTGATATGGCAAATAAAAGTGAAAAGAAAACGTTACCTCAAAGAGCACGTAAGGTATACAACATTTGTCCTTACTAGACAAATGTTGCAGGCAATCGATCTTTTGAACTAGAAACCATTTATATCCCTCATATTACCCTAAATTACACGCCAGATGCTGCAAATATATCACCATCCAGCCATACACTAACTTAAACGATTTTTTCATTAGCAAGCAAGTGAAAGGGGGTGTTATTTCGTCTGTACACTCTACAGGCTCATCAGAGAATGAGTAAAATGAGCGAGCAGCATATGACAATCAGCTGATGAATTCTCACCTTAGTCATGCCAGTCACAGGTTAAATGAGGAACCGACCAGTATCCGGCTCTAATTCGATTAAAATGGTACACGTGTTCTCAGTTAAAAAAATAATTAGTAAGGGATGTTATGTATAAGCATGCTGCGGATCTAACACGATACAGTAGTGGAAGTCATTACTCATATAGCGAACATACCATGTACAAGTTTAGTGCAATAGAATCGAATACATAAGGTATTTTTCAATATTATATAGATGTATGATAAATACATTTACATAGTAGAATACAGTATAGATCGAAATAATAATAAATACTACCGGTAAAGTATATCGACAAGAGATGCAACTGGTAAGTTTAACTGGTCGGATTGTTATAATTTCAGTTATAATTCTACCCTTTAATTCCTATTATTAGGTCGATTCAGATAGATCATTCCCAAAAAATCATTGTTTGGCTGCATGTGATTATGTAAAATCCAATTGCAATATTCCATCCTAGACGAACCTAGGCTTGATAAATAAAAATTGATTCAATGAGGCAGTATGGACAACAATGCAAGAGGTAAGTCACTTTATGACTATATTAACGGTAGTAATCTTAGTATAATTAACAGAGGTTGCGTACCGACATTTATTAACTCTAGAAGTCAAACTATAATAGATGGATACATTGAATATATCCAAATCAATCCAAAACTGGCATGTGTCTGACATTGTCGCAATGGCAGACCACCGGTGGATTAACTTTGAAATTAATGTTGTTAAAGCACCAAACAATTTCGGGATCCCCTAGGAACCGACAAAGAACGAAAGTCAACTCGGGAAGAACCTGGAAAAACTAGACGTGCTCAATGATAGTGGCAGAACAGAGGAATATACAGAAACTCTAAAAACAGCCATGAGGAAAGCTTTTGAAACATCCTGCCCGCTTAGAGTCTCGAGAGCCCCTGGGGAAGCCACCAAATGGTGACTTGACGGACTTGAAACAGAGGACAAGGACATCTTTCAACAAAGCAAAACGGACAAAACTTGAATCAGACTGGGACCAATACAAGATCCACCTGAGAGAGTTTAAAAAACTAGTCAGACAAAAACAAAGAGAAACGTGGAGAGCCTACTGTGAGGAAATTGAAGATTACTCACAGGCTGCCAGGCAATGTAAAATCCTCGCTAAAGACAAAAACCATGATATAGGTATACTGAGAAGTGATGATGGCACCAAGACCAACAACCTTTTCGAGAGCCTAGAGCTGTTCATGCAAACTCACTTCCAAATGAAGAGAATGACCAAATGAAGTCGACACCCAACCAACAAATTCAGACTGGCAAACCGCCAACCAAATTGTAAGTGAAGACAGAATCAAGTGGGCAATACAGAGCTTCTCCAATTTAAATCGCCAGGCATCGACGGGATATATCCAGCACTACTTCAGTGGGGCCTGGATAAACTACTGCCGCACCTGGTTGGGATGTTTAAGATGTGCTTAGCATACCTCTACATCCCAAAGACATAGAGAGAAGTGAAAGCATTGTTCATACCAAAAGCAGGGAGGACGGACTACTCCACCCCCAAAGCATACCGTCCTATTAGCATAACTTCATTTCTACTGAAGACGAAGGAGAAGCTATGTGAGCGATATATGACGGATGTAACATTTACTAACAGTCCTGTGCACCCCCACCAACATGCATACACACCAGGAAAATCCACCGCTACTGCCCTCCATGTGGTAGCAAGTTGGATTGAGAAATCTCTGGATCATAAGGAATCCACCCTGGGTGTCTTCATAGATATAGAAGGTGCGTTTGACAAAATCACCTTTCCTAAAATTATAGCGTCCCTATCACATAGAAACGTTCCTCATACTGTGGGCAGCTGGATAACCAACATGCTCTCTAAAAGAGCAGTACAAATAAGTGCAGGAGACACTGTCCTAAGAGGACTAGTTGCGAAAAGCAGTCCGCAGGGAGGTGTTTTATCACCACTGCTATGGAATCTGGTTCTCCACAGCCTCCTAAACCACCCCAATATGGAAGGATTCCATACAATTGCATACGCAGATGACTTAACGATACTGCTTACCTGAACGGGGGAGCACCCGTTCTCCTAAACACAGCATTAAATTTGGACCACAGGTGAAATACTTGGGGGTAACTTTCGATGCTAAACTAAACTGGAATCTTCACCGCGAAAGAAGAATAAATAAGGGCTACATATCATATGAGCAGTGTCGTAAGACCGTTGGGAAAACCAGGGGAATGAAACCCAGGGTGGTCCTGTGAATATACACTGCTATCATAAGACCAATGATGGCCTACGGATATGTTGTTTGGTGGCCCAAGAGTCAAAAAATAACAGCAAAACTCAAGCTATGCCAGGTATAAAGAGTTGCCTGTCTGAGCATAGCTGGAGCTATGCGAACAACACCAACGAGAGCAACGGAGATAATGCTGTATCTTCCACCGCAAGATCTACATCTAGAAGAAGTTTTGACTAGGCATAGAAGGCTTTGACTACCATGAGTCGCCTCAAATCCGTTGGCATACTACCAAACGCAAGCTGTGGCCAAATCTGAAGCCGCCCGTGGACTGAGGCTGTCATAACCCCTTTTACAGGCATGTGCATTGTGCATGCAGGTGGTATTCCGCCTCGGCTTGTCTTTGATAAACCTTACACCATACAAACTACTGGTGAAGATGAGGCCAGCGTTGAAGGTGTAAACTATGTCTTCACAGATGGATCAGAGAAAAAGGAAGGAGCCGTCTGTGGTATATATTCCAGAAATCTGCGACTCCGATGCAACTGGACTATGGCTAAAAATGCCAGTGTAATATGAACAGAATATTTATTGTGCACAATTATCATATTTTATATAATATCCAGACTACATAAAGAGATGTGTAGAATATCATGTTAATAGTCATGATATATAAGATAATAATGGATTAATAATTATCGATATAAAAATATTTATGTGAATAAATTGCCTGCCAATAATCGTGAGAAAATAATATTCTTTTATATAATGAGAATTCGCGTTCTTATTTAAATAAAAACTGTAATAAAGCATATGAATATTAATAATAGCAACTCTGGTGAATTATTTAATTAACTTCAATAAACACTACCGTAATTGAGAAAAGGATTTACAGTAAAGTATAAATAATTATATGTCTATGAGTGTTGGATCATTAATTTTCAATTTGCATGTATAATGAGAAGTCGTGACAGTTTAGTTGCATTACGGCGTGAAAAAAAATAAAGCTTGGAAGCAAGTAGATTTGAATTAGCTAAGTAGTTCTGGTAGAACTAATTTACCTATGCATGCTTACCTACCCTGACGATGATACGCGATACATGTTTAATTTATAGCTTTTAGACTATTTAATTTAAAATCGAAAGTGATATGAAGATTTACGTTAATTGATTTGTGTTTATGAATTTATGCAAGTAATTCGTCAATATGTAAATAAACTCTTGAGCACTATTAGTTGAATACTCTCAAGTTTTATGGAGACAGTATATATCAAACTTTTGTTGAAGTTATGAACAGTTACTTATTATTAGGTAGCTTTAAAATAAATAAAAAATGTGGAAACATTTCTAAAGAATTGATCGAATTTCCATCTAAAGTAGGTTCCAAATAAAAAGTAATATTAAAGTATTGTAATCGAAATATTACTAATAGGGAAGTTAATATTGATCCATAGATATATATTATTAATTATAAACTATTAGAGTACTGAGTAGGTACTACTTATTTCATTCGAGTCCTCGAATTCCATAAAATCTATAAAATAAAAAAGGGCTTGTGCATTAGAAGACATGAGAGCTAATAGAAGCGTTTAAGCTTATATGATAAAACTGTTTGCACTAGGGTTCAAACGCTAAGTGTGAACATATTAGGGAATATATTTTGTTGTTAACAAAGATAAGGCCATAATATTAAAGGCTCTCATAGGTTATCACAGGTTTGACCTTCACTGAAATCGTAAAAGTTAACACACATCAATTTTTGTCGTTTGTACGGATCTAGTCGTTTGCCCACAACACGAGATTTTCTTTTCTAATCTCTTCTGTTTAGTCTGTCGTGTATAAGGGAATACATCTATAAATATTAAAGTTGCATTAGAAAATAATAAACACCTGTACGACTATGTAGTACTTGTTCATACTTTGTGATTTGTTATTATTATATAAACAGATATTGAACCATAGAACTGAGAGGCCCAACACACTCGAGTTTATTTCCGTTCAGTTGACCGAACCGACAACTTGCGTTAGTTGATGAAATTTTCTTCAGACTAATCGGTGTAAAATTGAACGATTAAACTACAACCATCGGTTTATGGTATCAATTAAAATTATTCAGTCAGATCAGTAAACTACTATTATTAGGGGTTGCGGGTAGCTCAACGTGGTCTAAGAATTATCTCAATATAAAAAATTATATCATCACATAACATATTTTTAAATTTTTTATCTGCTTTTGCAGTAAGATAGCGAAAGCGTATTGAGCTAATTTCCACACGACCCTTGAGGTAGAGCTTCTGGTGCGTTCTTTTTGCAGTGGTTTCCCCATCAGGCCTAACCCACTAAGAAACTGATTTTTGTTTATAGACTGTCGTCATCCCCAGTTACTGCTTCCGTATTTGAACAGCTTTGACCAAGGCAATTTATACACATGTAGTAATTTCAAAATCTAAATTTCAGTATACAACAAATTTAGATCGAGAAAAATTAATGCAGAAATGCCTACACTTACGGCCGAAGTGGAAAGGAAGGTGTAGTCCTATATTACCCGAATTAACTAATTCTTATTATGTTTATAATTCCGGCATAAGCGAATAAACAATGTCAGGTATATAAAATAATAATATGCTGATTAGGATATTTAAGGTCTAGGTGGGCTTAATAAACAATATTATTATAAAAACTAAAAGAAACTGGGTCACGTACACATTGACCTGGTGGAAGTACGTGTACGTGTGGTGGTATACGAAGTAGTGTAATTAGGTCACAAGAAGAATTGATGTATTGATGCGTTGATGCATTTATGCGTCGAAGTAAGTAAGCACTTAAGCGTTGAACATTGTGAACGTCTGGCGGGTTCATATGTGGTTAACCCACTATATGGCGATCCCACAAAATTACCACCACAGTTGTGGAACCCAATCCCGCCTTTTGCGCAGCTCCGTCTGTGCCCTTGTAGCTGGTGCCCTTGTGGTGTAGATAGGCGAGATGGTGTTATTGAATTTCTTCCAGCAGATGCGGTTGTAAAAATAATTAAGTACGACGGGAGTGCTGATGTGCTGAAGCTGATGTTGGAGGTAGCTTGGATAAATAATGTATCACTACTGTTTGTTTGACCAACGAATTTATTGAAATAAATGTATAATCTGCTCATTGAGGCCGCCTTCCGATGATCTAGCTTTGTATAGTACTAGGATGAACAGTTCCCAGAATTATCAATTTCTTCGTAGACGTAGAAGTAGACTCAGCGTTGTTAAAAACCATATTTATCTTAAATTTTATCATTAATAGCTTGCAATTGTAAAGAAATATTTGGGAAAAGGTGTGCCTGTGCAAAAGCAGGATTGCGTTCCAAAATCATGTGCAAAATTGCCTTGGTCAAATCTGTTATAATACGGAAGCAGACACTGGGGATGACGACAGTCTATAAACAAGAAATCCTCTTAGTGGATTAGGCCTGATGGTGAAACCACTAAAAAAAACGCGCCAGCTCTGGGTTTGAGCTAACTACCGAGCGTGTCCCCAGGTGGCGGATAGGGGGTACCATAGTACCTCACGGTGCTATGGTTTGGAGTGCCATAAGCAGGTCCTCCGGGCCTAAACTCTCGGTCGGGTCCACAGCTAACAACCTTCCGCGGACCAGCACCCACAAGTGTTTGTGCCGTGCGTGGCGACCCGTGACGTCGAATGAAAGGTGGTTGACTAGGCCGTGCCTACAACACACCACTTTAGTCTTGATTTCGGCTAGACGGGCGGTCGAGCCACCTCGATCAATCGGCTGCGGCATATATCCAGCACTACTTCAGTGGTGCCTGGATAAACTACTGCGGCACCTGGTTGGGATGTTTAGGATGTGCTTAGCACTCCTCTACATCCCAAAGATATGGAGAGAAGTAAAAGTATTGTTCATACCAAAAGCAGGGAGGATGGACTATTCCACTCCCAAAGCATACCGTCCTATAGCATAACTTCTTTTCTACTGAAGACAATGGAGAAGCAATGTCAGCGATATCTGAGGGATGTATTGACTAACAATCCTGTGCACCCCAACCAACATGCATACACGCCAGGAAAATCCACCGATACTGCCCTCCATGTGGTAGCAAGTCGCATTGAGAAATCCCTGGATCACCCAGGAATCCACCCTGGGAGCAGCTCTCTAAAAGAGCTGTACAAATCAGTGCAGGAGACACTGTCATAAGAGGACTGGTTGCGAAAGGCTGTCCGCAGGAATGTGTTTTATCACCACTGCTATGGAATCTGGTTCTTGACAGCCTCCTAAACCACCTCAACGTGGAAGGATTCTACACAATTGCATACGCAGATGACTTAACGATACTGCTTAATGGAAACTTCGAAAGAGCCCTCTGTCAGAGAATGCAGATGGCCCTAAGAATAATCGAAAATTGGTGTGAGGAGCATGCCCTATCTGTCAACCCCAGGAAGACCGAAATGGTTCTCATACAAGGGAAAGAAATCTGGAGCCAATGAGAGCACCTGTTCTCCTAAATACAGCATTAAATTTTGCACCACAGGTGAAATACTTGGCGGTAACTTTCGATGCTAAATTAAACTGGAGTCTTCACCTCGAAAGAAGAATAAATAAGGCCTACATATCATACGAGCAGTGTCGCAGGACCGTAGGGAAGACCTGGGGAATGAAACCCAGGGTGGTCCTGTGGATTTACACTGCTATCATAAGACCAATGAGCTATGGAGCTGTTGTTTGGTGGCCCAAGAGTCAACAAATAACAGCAAAACTCAAGCTGTGACAGGTACAAAGAGTTGCCACCATACATACTACTGGTGAAGACGAGGCCGGCGTTGAAGGTGTAAACTATGTCTTCACGGACGGATCAAAGAAAAAGGATAGAGCAGGCTGTGGTATATATTCCTGAAATCTGCGACTCCGATACAACTGGACTATGGATAAAAATGCCAGTCTAGTACAAACAGAACTCGCTGGTATAACCATAGCCGCACAAGAGATTGCTCGCAGAGAAATAACGGACAAGACAATAAGAACTGCACAGATCGTAGACAATTACTACTGGCCCTGAAAATGATAAAATAACTAAAGGGTCAACATGGGAATGTCACTAAGCACTTGTGAGAGCATGTAAGATGAATAACATCTGCCTGTGTTGGGTCAAAGGACACTCAAAGTGCAACGGCAATATAGAAGCTGACAAACTAGCCAAGAAGGCAGCCAGCCTGAGAATCCTTGGGCCTGGTCCTTCAAGTACACTACCAGTTGCAGCGAAACTCCAATTAATAAAGGAAAGCACCCATAAAAAATTTAAGACGTTATGGGATGAAACTAGTAGCTGTCAGCTGGCCAGAAATCTCTTGATATATCCCAGGGAAGAGACGGTGAGGAGCTGTCTGGCAATGTCCAGGGGTAAACTGCGATTTGTTACAGGAATCCTAACCGGACACTGCCGGGTAAGGAAACACCTTTATAACATGAGGCAAAGTGACACCCATCTTCAGAGGATGTGAACAAGAAGATAAAACGATCGAGCATGTACTTTGTGAATGTCCCGCCGTGTCATCGACCAGAGAATCCATATTGGGGGAACGTTCGCCTTCTATGGCCAATTTGAGGGAAATGTCCCTGGGCAACATCATCACCTTTTGTACAACATTAGGCTGGTCGATGGCCTACTGAGACACTTCCCTCACAGAGGAAGCACAAGGGGCTCAATGGGACCTAAGTGCAGCGGATCTCTGATCCGCACTCCGTACAAATTCCAGATCCAAAAACGCGCCAGAACCTCTACCTCAAGGGTGGTGTGGAAATGAACTTACAATGCTTTCGCTAATCAGAAAATCAGACAAAAAATTTAGCCATATGTACTGTGATCATAAACTTGCTTTATATCAATATAATAAATAATTTTAAGCACACGTTGAGCTACCCGGAACCCCTCTATTTGATAAATTATAGCTCGATAACTACTGGACCAATCGGAATCGAGTATAGAAACTTATTTGTAGCAAATATTTTTAGTGAGTATACAATTTTTGGTGAGATCGACCGTTTTGAAGAACACAAAAAAACTCCAGAGTGCACGTTTAGGGTGGTTTTTGGGGATGAAGCGACCACTTTACAGTTTATATTTTTTTTACTTTAAAAAGTCTTACTTTAGCGGGTATAATTCCCAAATGGGAAACCATTATCATTTATTTTTTCTATTTATGCTAATATGATTGGACTGGGCTATATGGTAATAATAAATAATTAATCCTGTTTTTCAATTTTTTTCTGCACTATGCACTCTCACGACTTAACGCAACTCTTCTCTTTTTATGGAATTATCCATATTATGGATATTGCTGCTCCAGAAGCCAGTGTGGTATCGGTACACGATAACTATAATATTCTATTTAAATCGATATTTATCTCTAGATGTCTTCAAAGTTGACTGATAAATCTGGTAAACTGATGGCTGTTTTAGGTACATGTTGAAGTAAAATACTTAGATTACGGATATCAACACGAGTACAACATTAAGGAAATGAAGATAGATTATGTCCATTTTGATATAGAATAACCTAGTTTTATTATAAATAGAGGTAAATGTTTCCAGCATAATCGTTCATACTTTATTTTGGTACCAATTAAGTAATCTCTTAAGGCTCTAATCCATTTCCCCCTAGTTTCTGTTAGTTCACTTTCTTTTATTCCTGCTACTACTACTACGGACTACTACTATGTATCCTACTAATACTACTACGTGTGTCCTACTACTACTACGGACCTGTTATACTTTAGTAAATTTCTGTCATTTTGTTTACTTTAGAGTAATAGGGTAAGTGCAGGGACGACTATCACGAGTTTACTTACTTTTCTCGATAACACAATTAAAAACAGAAACAATGCAATATTTTTACCTCTATGTGCAATTATTTTTGTCGTAAATGAAGAGCATAAGTATATAATATTCATCTGATGTGTGTATGGTTTCATCTAATTACAGGTATAAGTACTAATTACTATAATTATGAGTATCATAACTCATAGCTATTTGATTAACGGGATATGTCAATTTGCTTTGTAGATCATGCGATTTCATCGAATACTATTATGTAAGGGTATTGTTTATTGCACACTTACCAATCGCTTCTAATAAATCTTCGTTCGTTACTTTATTTTCTAACTCGATCTTAATTATTTATTTCACAAGACCCTGCAATAAGTCAATAAAATCTGTTGAACTAAATTTCCTTTATCTAAATCTATGAATTATCACCGATATATTTTACTTTCTTTCACTACCTAATTGATTAATATAGTAGTACTACGGCGGTCAAAGCCGAGGTAGTATTTGCCTAATATTTTTTTCGCCTGTAGGCTGCAGATATCCATGTATACCTAAATTGATATAATTGCAATTAGAGTTAGTATAAACACTTAATATATAATTTCCTCCAAATATTGTTATCTGCGTCATATTATTAATTAGGTAAGACATTCAAAAAATTGCATAACTATTATAGAAAATTTTATTTTTCAAAAAATAATGAAATTTTCTACAATTATTTTTGATTATTCAGTTTCATAATACATAATACTTTATATTATCACAGATTTCTACTCGTTGATATTACAACCTCCGAAGTAAATACATACTTACATACCAATTTGTTGTAAAATAAATTTCTCGTTAGGCTAGAAACGGTAGCGAACATCATAATACGAACAGGGTATCGACTAGACTGTATTAACAATTAGAGGAAATATTGCGTATTTATCAAATCCAGAATTTCCTAGGACAAATAAAGAATCGATGGATGCCTAAGAAAGGATGACCAGTTATGTATATAACAAATCCATGTATATAACAAATCAAGAAGGTACGGGGGTGGAGAGAAAACCCATACCGTTGACTAGCCATATAGTTAGTTACCTGTATTACATAGTTAAAACAGTTACACTATAATAAACCAGTCATACGCTGGTGAGATAAAATTGCACTTAATATATTAAGCATTTATATCACTTGTTTTATTGAAACTTACCCGACCAGTGGTTGTGCTCGTAGTTAGCAGTTAGTCTTGTACGGAAGTAGTCGAAAAAATAGAAGGCTATAAGTTTTATACCTTTAATGATAGTAAAACCAACGTGGTGTGAAGAAAGTAACATGGCGGAACATAGCCTGTACATTTGATATATTTTATTAATATGCTGTATTAATAACAACATATTATGGAAAGGATTTAAAATTTTACATGAAAGTATATCATAATTAGACTGATGTCAAAAAAATCATTATTAGAGAGTTAAGAAAGATAATATAATATACATATAATAGATAACTTATATCCTTACACACACACACACACACATATATATATATATATATATATATATATATATATATATATATATATATATATATATATATATATATATATATATATATATATATATATATATATATATATATATATATATATATATATATATATATGTATATATATATATATATATATATATATATATATATATATATATATATATATATATATATATATATATATATGCTATGGTTTGGAGTGCCATAAGCCTCCGGACCTAAACTCTCGGTCGGGCCCACAGCTAACACACTCCTGCGGACCAGCTCCCACGTGTTTGTGCCGTGCGTGGCGACCCGTGTCGTCGGATGAAAGAAGGTACCTGGTGGTTGAGTAGGCCATGCTACAACACACTACTTTGGTCTGGATTTCGGCTAGACGGGTGGTCGAGCGCTAACCCACCACGATCAATCGGCTGAGCCGTCCCGTCAGAGGGTCGGTGTAAAGCCAAAAAACCTGAGGCAGAGCGACAACGCTCGCCACAGCCACAACCTGCGGCGGAGCAACATAGATCACCGCAGTTAAGCCAGCCTGCGGCTGGGACGCAAGTCTCACCGCATGCCAATCCTCGTAGAGGCAAAAGAGTGTGGCGCTGAAGCCAAGAGGAGGACGAGAGCATCCCAAAGGTTCACAGCCAAAGAAGGATTAGAACCTGCGAAGTGTGCCACCTTCGAAGAAAAGAAACCCCAAGGAACATACCCCAAGAGAGTATAAGAAGACGAGGCAGGGCCCTAGTCCAAAGACTGCCCCCTTACCGGATACAATGACGTCGCCCTGAGTCACGTCAGGGTGGCCATAATAGGCAAATACAATCCCTATGGGAAAATTCCTAATGATAAGGAGGTCCTTGTCAAAAATACACTGAATGGAGAATTGGATAGGGTAATCTTCTCCACCCCCAACAGCAACACATCAACGCCACCAGCATTTCGCTCGTGGACATACTCTGGTGAGATAATCAGAATTGTCTGTGAGGACGATCAAACGCTGGGATCGCTTAAAGAATCCGTGGCTAGTCTAAAGCCTTGGGAGAACGCTGCGCTGACCGTCGTTCGTATTGATCAACTGCCAATGCTAACAAAGGCTACACTTTGGATCCCTGCGGAAGCGGAATGTGACCATGAGGAAAAGGCGTCAGTCGCCTAGCAGATCAGAACCCGATGGTTAGCGTGCGTCGTTGGTGTCTTTTCCACCACGAGGCTAAGGACAATCCGTGAGGAGAACTACTCGTCTTCGGAATAGGAGACGAGTACATTAGAACCCTCAGGGCGAGGTCAAAGAGGTTACACTACCTCTTCACTCGCCCTGAAGGTGAAGCCGGAACAAACGGATAACAAGGAAAGACCTCCAACCGAACAACCTCGGCAGGAGCAGAGGATGGAGACGGAGGCTGGAGAGGCTGAGCTAATTACAGCCACCTCTCGAACTCCACCACCATCCTCAATGGAACAACCCCAATACTGGCTACATTGAATATATCCACATCAATCAAAACTGGCATGTCCCTGACATTGTCACAATGGCAGACCACCGGTGGATTAACTTTGAAATTAATCTTGTTAAAGCACCAAAGAAACCATTTCGGGATCCCCGAGGAACCGACAAAGATAAATATCGAGGTCAACTCGGAAAGAACCTGGAAAAACTCGACGTGCTCAATGATAGTGGCAGAATAGAGGAATATATAGAAACTCTAAAAACAGCCATGAGGAAATCTTTTGAAACATCCTGCTCGCTCAAAGTCTCGCGAGACCCTGGGGAAGCCACAAAATGGTGGTGCCGGGACTTGAGGGCTGGAAGTGAAGACATAAGTGGGCAAGTGGGCAATACAGAGCCTCTCCCCATTCAAATCGCCGGATATTGATGGCATATATCCAGCACCACTCCAGTGGGGCCTGGATAAACTACTGCTGCACCTGGTTGGGATGTTTAGGATGTGCTTAGCACACTTCTACATCCCAAAGACATGGAGAGAAGTCAAAGTATTGTTCATACCAAAAGCAGGAAGGATGGACTATTCCACCCCCAAAGCATACCGTCCCATTAGCATAACTTCTTTTCTGCTGAAGACGATGGAGAAGCTTTGGAGCAGTACAAATCAGTGCAGGAGACACTGTCATAAGGGGACTGGTTGCGAAAGACTGTCCGGAGGGAGGTGTTTTATCACCACTGCTATAGAATCTGGTTCTTGACAGCCTCGTAAACCACCTCAACATGGAAGGATTCTACACAATTGCATACGCAGATGACCTAACGATACTGCTTAATGGAAAATTCGAGGAGCCCTCTGCCAGAGAATGCAGATGGCCCTAAGAATAATCGAAAATTGTTGTGACGAGCATGCCCTATCCGTCAACCCTAGGAAGACGGAAATGGTACTTTTCACAAGGAAAAGAAAACTGGAGCCAATGAGAGCACCCATTCCCCTAAACACAGCATTAAATTTTGCACCACAGGTAAAATACTTGGGGGTAATTTTCGATGCTAAACTAAACTGGAATCTTCACCTCGAAAGAAGAATAAATAAGGTCTATATATCATATGAGCAGTGTCGCAGGACCATAGGGAAAACCTGGGGAATGAAATCCAGGGTGGTCCTATGGATATACACTGCTATCATATGACCAATGATGGCCTACGGAGCTGTTGTTTGGTGGCCCAAGAGTCAACAAATAACAGCAAAACTCAAGCTATGCCAGGTACAAAGTTGCCTGTCTGAGTATAACCGGAGCTATGCGAACAACACCAACGAGAGCAAGGCAGATGTATGTGTAATGCTGTGTAAATATTTTATATTTAAACAAATTAAATGAAAAACACTATAAAATACAAATATTAAAACATTTTAAATTATGATTTGAAATCTAATAATTAAACTAATTATGAATAATAATAATTAATAATTAATAGAAGTACACAAATAAATAATTTGAGATATTGGAATTAGTTGTATTAAAAAAATATTGATTTAATATTTATGTTTTATTTGACTTCTTTTACTTTTGACTTTTATTTGACTTCAAATATTTTAAATATATCACCAAAATGAATATTATGCAAAACTAATTAAACTATTTAATGTTTATTGATTGATTTATGGGTGTATACTCGCAATTTGTCTATATAGATCAGGTACATATTCATCCTGTTGTCTTCACAAGATATCTTTAATTTTCCATTCATGACATACACGATATCAATAAATATATAATTAAATAATTAATATCATGTGTTATTAAAAATACTCTTTTTATATTATTTTTCCAGCCAGGTATTTGAAAGACTAAATAAACTTCTTGATAGCCTCCCTTTAAAAAGTATTAGCTTTCTTCGCTTTTATACGGAAGATTACCTTAACAAAAACATTAATTTGGGATTGGGTTAATGACGATATTGTTTGTCTTTAATTTGGAGTGTCGATGACAACATTCCATAACATGTACCTGCTCCATAATATGGACGACTTTAAATTGGCGTAGCTCTCGGAAAAGTAAAGTGGGTCCTACTAAGACTGCTTCACGTATTTCTCTTATTGCTTATTCTCCATCTAAACATATAATTAGCTGGTAGTCTTTAATATTTTTCACAAGACTTTAACAGTACCTAGTAGATTTAATAAAACTAGGTTTACTTCTTTCAGAATATCTTGAAAAACTTCATCTTTACATTCGGAATACATTATTACATATTTTTTTAATTCGGTAAACCTCGGTTTTTTAATTCGGTAAACACCTCCCATAACACCATAGCATTATAAAATGAATGTTGCCCTGATTATATTGAATCAGAATTGAAAAAAATCATATTTTCTAAATATGACAATTTATGAGAATTGCAATTTTACTAAACTATTTTGAATAGTTCACTTACCGACAAAACGTATCAATTCAAATTTAGTTAAATTAGATTATATTTGCAACAAGCTTAAATGCATCGTTATAAAGGAAATATCACAAGTCCCTGTAACGTTGAGAGGTATGTTTCTTTATCAGTCCTGAAAAAAAAAAAATATAAATCGCAGCAGAAACAAAAAAAAATATTTGTGATTTAAAAGTGTACTCCTTTATTTTGAGCCACAGTGCACCTCTGTCGAGTTGTAAAGCAGTTACTTTTGTGGAATTACAACCTCTCCGATACATAAAAGTTTCCACTTGTGCCCAATATGACACAAATATAATCCTATATCAGCAACATACATAATCGAATAGGCGACCTGCAAATATTGATCGCGAGCGCCTCCCTCGGTAAATCATAAAAGTTTTCACTAGACAACAAACTAGATTGACGTTTGGTGTGGTGGTGTGCAAAGAAGTGAAAGTGTTGTATATGAAAACATAAATATTTATAATAATTATTAGTGGAAATGGAAAGAAAAATAATATATTTTGCTTTCAAGGAAATTAGTTTCTCATATTTTTCCGCTGGGAACAAAGAAAATGGGAAAAATTGGTTGGTTCCTACTTTTGTGCAGCAACACTATAAAAATGTGAGTAATAAAATGCATGTAAAAATAAACATGAAATGAAATTACCAGTTTCTCTTTACTTTACACGAAAGTGTAAAATTTCACAGTGCCGTCAGTGTTTCCGTAATTATTTTTACAGCCCACTACACAACAATTGTTTCAAGAGTATGATACGTTTATCCATACAGCAGCGGGGTGAATTTAATAATTTAAGAGTACAAAATAATTATAATCTACAAATCGTATATTCTGTCAAATTGCAAATTTACTAGCAATAACTTACTAGAAACGCCGTTGGGGACGCTGGAGTAAAATTCGCAGGTCTCCTGTATAACATTGCTCCTATATAATATGTCATATTAGTTACGGTTTCTTATTATTTCGTTGAACCAATAATAGAAATATTAATGATATAATACTATATAGGCGATAATTTGATACCATTGCAAATTATTCATAATTCTGCACTAGTTTGAATTAACAAAATTTTGAAAAGAAATTGATACACAATTTCAAATGTTGCCTTATTTATTCAACCTTACAAGTAACAAAACTAATAAATAATACTTAACATCGAAACTAACTTGTTAACGTGCAAATAGTCATGCTCTTTTTAACTTTAATACTACTCAATTTATTACTCATTTTTATATTACTCAATTTTTTTTAAGATGAAGCAGGAGAATTTGTTCAGTGTTGAAAGTAACTTCATATTTGAAGGAAATAATTTAAGTAACTGGATTAGAGTAATTAGGAATACTCAGTTCGGGTTAGGAAACACATAAATATTCACATACGTATGCATTTTTTTAATCTCACGTTTCTGTAATTATGAGGTGATATTGATGTGAAATTAGGTTTATGTACAGCTCAATTAGAAGCCAATTAAGGTTGAAACTCACTACATTAGTACTCCGCGTGGCTAATCAAAGAACACAGAAATAATGTAGCGAACTATAAATTATCGTTGGCAAAAATGCTCTCTGATAAGTAACTGTAAATGTGAGAAAGGTTTTAATCCTGAATGAGAACTGAACATGAAATTATGCCAAGGCTTATTACTGGATATCTTTTCAAATTAATAAAACAATACAGCTTCGTTAAAATATAAATTGCGGAGGTGTGATTTTTTATCTATTGTAATATAGCCTAAAGTTATTTATTAAATAATGAAACTGACTGACAAGTTTAAGTGATTAAATAGATGCTTTGTTTTACATTTTATTGTTTTCATTCACCAGGTCATTTTATACTTATTCTTCATACTTAGCAAAAGAAAATGTGTAATATATATTTTGATTTTTTGTAATTTCTTATCTAATTTCCCAAGAGTCCATCTAACTACTTTAGTATTACTGTTTTGTGCGAATTAAATAAATTTATGAGTTATGTGACCATTTCTAATTTTCAATTGAAAATATTAGAAGTACATTTTATAATATTAATAAGACTCTTTTAAGATAGTGATGGATGGCTATTGGATCAATCACTATCTTATTAAAGTTTATTTTAAAACTTATTAAAGTTTGTATTATAATATTTTAAAATTAATTTGTATTGTGTTCATTAAACTTGATAATATACTCGGATTTACTGCATAACTATTAAGTTTTTCAATCATACCAGGAAGATATCAGTTTGTAGTATACAGCGGCTACAAATCGTCGACGTACATATTATCTTCGGGAGTATCACAGGGGAGCAATCTAGGACCTCCACTATTTTCATTATTAATTAATGAATTATGTGATATTTTATATACAGATGTTTTATTGTATGCCGATGATTTCAAAATATTTGTGGTCATTAATCCGGGTAGTAACAACTGTACTGATCCTAAGAAGGTTCTAGATAAGATAAGTCTGTGGTGCGAACGTAACTGGTTAGATATTATTGTTGGAAACAGTAAAGTTATTTCCTATACTTCAAAGACAAGAGGCAATATATAATTGAACGAGATTATATGGGTATTAAATGGACCTGAGGATAAATTTTTTGTTTCTAAGCTGAATTTTATCAATCCATAAATACAAAACGAAATGAAGTTATAAAAATGTAAGGATTCATACTACGGAATTGTAAAACGTTTACCAACCTAGATTAATTTATTATGCTTATGTCATACAAAACTGGAATATGGATCCATAGTCTGCAATCCACATTATCTAGTTCACAAGGAAGAACTTTTTAAAAATATATGTATTTTAAATTAACAGGTCAGTTTGCCGAAATAATTAGTAAACTTAAAAGCTTGGAGTTTCGTAACATTTATAGCTTCCTGATATTTCTTTTCAAATTTCTCAGTAATTAAATGGACTGTCGATACTTTCCACGTCTTTGGCCATGAGGAGCAGGGGATCCGAACTCCTAATAATTTTACAGGCTGTGTCCAGAGTTACTCTGTTTGGAGACACTCACGACAAGATTCCACGGCCTCCCTGTTGTCGTGGAAGATATAACCGCGAAACGGACGATCTCGGATGCAAACCTTGACAGAGATGCATCATTTTGCGGGTACCTACGTCTAGTTGCTGCAGCACCTCCTGTATCCATTTGACTCCTCCAAAGGAGTAGAGTAGAACCGGAACGGCAAGCATATTTGTCACCGACACCTTGTTGGTCCCCGACAGCTCTGAGGACCAGATCTGTCGAAACCGGTGGTGGTACTTGCCGCGGAGAGCGTCTTTTGAAATATTTACCTCCTGGATGTGACTTGAGATGAATCAGTGCACATTTATCCAACCCAAACTCCATACCAATATCCGCTGTGTACTTACTCTTGCGCCACTCGGGAGGGACTGTTGTAAATCCCTTTCCCCGGAGGCATACGTCTTAAGGTCATCCATATAAAATAAATGAGTGACCTTATGCCTCCTGTTTCCGGGTGGGGCGCAGTTGTAGCCACGGGTTCTTCTAAGTGCAACAGATAACGTCAGGAGTGAGATGCAGAAAAGGAGGGGACAAAGAGAATCCCCCTGAAATTTACCTCCTAAAGATGTATCATTTTCTATCAAAGATAACCGGCTCCGTTTGAACCCTGCTATCACCCGATGTAATGGTGAAGCGGGTTCTCCAGAGCGGCATCAGTTGTTCTATGCATCTCACTATTGGATCTGGCACCGCAAGGCATTGGAGCAAGTGAATTATTAGCTCATGTGATATTGTGTCAAATGCCTTGCGGTAGTCGATCCAGGCCATAGAAAGGTTTAGCTTGTACTGCCTGAAGTCCTGCGTGATACATCTGTCAATCAGCAGGTTCTCCTTGCAGCCAGCTACGCCTCTCAGAACCTCTCTGCTTATATATCTGTTGGTATACACCGTCATGAGTACACGCATGTTAGAGATGCGTGTAAACATCTTGTCACATGCGTTCAGACAGGTTATTGGTCTGTAGTTTTTTGGGTCACGCAAATCTCCGTTGTTTGGGATAAGCACTGTTCGCCCCTCGACAAACCAGACCGGAATCTGCTGCTCTACATTCAGCCAGTCATTAAAAATACTGGCTAAATGGTGGTTGATCTGAATAAATTTCTTCCACCAATAAGTGGGGATCCTATCATGACCCGGAGCAGCAAAGTTCTTTGAGCCCTCAAATTGCTTATCGGTTGGCGCAGTTCTTGGAGCTCTGGCTGTTGATGTCTTCTATAGAAGGCCTCAAACTGCTCCAGG
The DNA here is from genome assembly GCA_964058915.1 of Tetropium fuscum. Taxonomy (NCBI): domain Eukaryota; kingdom Metazoa; phylum Arthropoda; class Insecta; order Coleoptera; family Cerambycidae; genus Tetropium; species Tetropium fuscum. The sequence goes on from CAXKVY010000363.1 coordinate 379,825, forward strand.
GCTGGAGTGTCTCTAATTAGTGGATGAGAAACCTCATATATTCCCTTCCAGAAGTTTTCAACCCGTTCTACCGTCGGCGTATATAAGGTTGCTCGCGGAATTGTTGGTTTTCCGCGAGACTTCTAGCTCGCCTTACTAGTGACGTTTTCGTAGCCACTAGCTCCCGTATTTTATCAAGCCAGTGCTGTTTGGTAGTTAAGAGCACCGCTCTATTTAGTGTGTGATGGAACCGTCTTAAATATGCGGCCCAAGATGTAATTCATCACACACTGGATACGGGACGCGTGTTGTCTTGCCGACTGGATCTTCGCTTCAATCTGGCGCACCTGCCCAAGGGTTCTGTCATTCGAAGACACGCGTATGTTACGTCTCTCCAACTGCCCATTGGCCCCAAGGCACCATTGTAAACTGCACAATTGATGCACTAGATGTCCGCGTCTTCCGGAAGAGTTTCCCGAAGCTCTGCATCCACTCTTGTCAGTTCTTGTGGTGGCAGGTCTTGTATAGGCATAGCGCCCTGCGGGTTCTTAAGCTCTCTATGTCCAGAGGTATGTAGGCCACCTCCTGCGCCAGGGCTTCCGGTTCTAAAATCAGTTGCTCCCGCATTGGAGGCGCCCTAACATGACCACTGCGTCTTAAGTAGGATACATAGTCCCTTAGATGTTGGGCGGAAAAGGCGCGATGCTCTGGGTGCATATCACACCACAGAGCATGTATCCGCGCCATGTATCCCATGCGCAGCAATTCAGTACTCTCATAAACATGCAAAAGGTCATCCCTTAGCTCGTCTGTCCACTCAAAACATCCTTGTCCATTTCGGTCGTCATTATGTTCAGGCATGTGTCCTGGGGCCCCACCGCCTTGCCTATGACCCCCATCCGGGAGGGGTCGATCATGGGGGCCTCTTCCTCAGAGCCTGGGAACCGAGTGTAGAGGTGGCAAGAAGGTTAACCTGGCCACCCCCGGCCAGTATCAGGGGAATCTAGCGATTCCCCCCGGGTACGCCTGAGCTACCGGTCCGATTCGCACCAAAGGTCTGTGAGCTGTTGAGTGACCCCCCCTGCTTATTATTATTATTATTTTTTTTATTATTTAGACTCGTTAAAGTCCATTGAATATATTTACTGTAATTCGTCTAGAAAGTATATTAATTATCTACATTTTGAACGATATCTGATGCATTTAAAATGCCTCCGGCATAACTGAGATAATGCCCACCTGAAATATTGCCCGGAGTATATTTTAAATTAATTATACTAACAGCTTCGGTGATCTAGGACTTATCTGCTAATAAATCTGTATTTTATTGTAATTATGTTATTATTAATTAAATAACTAACTCATAATAAAGCACATGCGTCAATACGTTTACTGTGAATGCAAATAATTGTTCGATAATTTACAATAATAATTATTAATACAATGTTTCCTGGATCCGGATTAAGGGACGTATTAATTTGATTGTAATACCAATAAAAAATTACGCCGAATTTACATGGCGTATTTTATAACAATAACAATTTGAGAAGCCAAAAATTAATTTAAAATGTAACAATGAGGATAAGTCAATTAAGCCAATGCATGGTCACATAAGGTAGGTACATCTTACACAAAGTTGATTGTTCATTCATAGTCACTGTGAATGTGAATAACCTCTCTCCTCACAGAACTCCCATATTAATAGTGCCGTTAGTAATTTAATATTTATGAAGTAAATTATAAATTTGTATTTGGATGTTAAGTTGTAATTTATTTGAATTTAAATTACATGGAAAATGGGGAAATAAAAGAACTAGTTTAGGAAGTTCCCAAAAAGGTGAAATTTCATTTGCGGGAATTAAGACAAAAATAACAATCACAGGGACCTGTGATCTTACTTTTCAAAAAAAATCAAGTAAATCCTCCCGATCGGCTGAACTATGTTAATTTACTGAACTATGTTAAAATCTGCAACAAATCTAAATCATCCTCAAAATCCAACTGTATTGGTGAAAGAAACAAGAACACAGTATACCAACGTGCTACGTACAGAAATATTGCGTTACGTACATGACTAACAGGGCTCTGAAAGCTACTGAATATCCCCAAAACATTTACCGGCAAATAAGGCGTTATGCACACGAACACATTACATTCTTTGTAGCACAATATACTTAATCTAGTGTACATTGATAAGATATTAGGGCTCTGCTGCCTTAGTTAAATAAGCATATGTATGGGTATATCAGATGAAAATTAATAGTTGCCAAGGGCTCAAAATGATTAAACTGGGGCTCACACCAACAACATAAAATAACTTTTCGAAAAAGTTTGGGAAAGTAGGTATCCTAGTAGGGTGGATCTCCAGCATCCAGTTCCACGTGCAAGTTTCAGCTGAGTGTTACACCAGCGGAACGCAAGTAAAGCGCTGCAACGACTTGATCATAAAACGTTTACGACTACCCATACTAGAAGTTGAGTGGTATATGGTCACGACGTCCAAGCCACGTGCTCCGAGTGAATACGAAAGATATCAGCGTTCAGGCAGATAATACACAGTCCAAGGTGCAATGTATATTGATGAATGATATCGAGGATTTATATGATTCGACGAGGGTTTCGTTTTTCTTTCAACTGGAAAAGTTGAAAGATAATAATTAAACGAAGGATCCTTTTGAAAAACAAATGACGTGATTTGAAGTTACTTGACGTGAAGAATTGTAATGTAAAAAAATAGGTTAAGTAAACACAAAAATAACTTATCAAATGTGAAATGTGGCTTCAATGGTAGCTAAGGCATTGCTTCTCAGTCGACACTGGGGACTAACGCAAAGCAACTTCTAAAGAACAGAGGAATTTTCAATTGTTTGGACGTAAAAAGTGCACCATAGAAACGAGAGGACTATAATGAATTAAAAACGGTAGGTGTACACACTAATGAAATAGGTATTGTCTGAATGATACTTTTGTCATTTTCTTCATTTTATTTTTTTTTTGGGTTCTTTCCAATAATATAAGTTAGGTAAAATTACCATTGTTTTTCTTATATGTTTGTATTGTCTTTGTTTGGTTATTCGCCTACAATACGTTTTTTTACCTAAGGCCAAAGTACGCTTTCGTATTTTATATATCATATTGGTATAGTAAGATAATTTTTATGAGATAGTGGAACAATTGATTTACTTAATTAACAATAAAAGATATTTTAGCGCACGAATAATAATGCTAAAAAATCTTATTTTATAAAAAAATATAAAATATTTTTATATTTGTTATAAAAAAATTTAATATATTTTGCACAACCATTTATATAATGCGAGTTCTAATCTTATTCATTTAAAATATATAAGTTTATTTATTGCGAAGTATGTGATATTTTAATGTGCAAAATAATAATTTTAATGGTTAAAGTAGGTATTTATAATAATGCGCGCTTAAATTCTACCCATTTCAATTGTGTTGATATTCAATATATTATATTTTGAAACATTTAATGCTTGAATAGCTGAATCCATTAACATTGGTAGTTTGTGCATACCGTGTTCTAAACCGACTAGGCGCATAGTGCTTTATTTTGCAATATTGCATTTTCTATATCATTATATTGCACTAATGAGTAATAATTAATATCTAAAATGGTTCTTTGATATTAAAGAAAATATTTACATATGTATAATTTAACTGAAATACTGAAATTGTTACGTCGTAACTGTTGGTTCTCAGCTTGAAAACAAATAAAAATTAACGGAATTGCTGATTCGACAGATTCGCAAAGAGCAGTAAAATTACGATTAAATGTTATCAATATTGATTATATATTGTACTATATTGATTGACAATCACAACACGAATTTCTGCTAATGTCTAGCTTTGAGCAAAGCAAATATGTAATAATTTGGTCAGTTTTCTTGCAAGGTTACTCAGCCACAATTGACTATGAATATTATTTATAATATTTCTTTATAATAAGGGTAAACCAATTGCTTTACCTATGGAATCAAAATTTAATTACAACAGAACTATTCCTACAAGATGTCAAATTATTACACATCGCAAAGTAGAAAAGTACTCTGTGCCTAAGAGAACAGATCAAAGTGGATAGCGAAAATGGAGGGTAGTAACTGATTACTGATTACCAACTTCTTAATAAACGGGAATGATAAATTTCCTCTGCCATGTATTACTGATATTTTAGACTTACTAGGAAGAGCAGTTTCTTTCTCCAACCTTGATTTATCTCAGGGGTACTATCAAATAGAACTGGATGTTAATTGTCATCCACACACGGCATTTACAACTGACAGAGGCCAATGGGGTTAGAAATTAGTCCTGGTGTTTTCACGAGCCAAGACAATTGCCATGTCTGGTCTAAATTACGAAAGTTGTTTTCTGTATCTAGATGATTTGATAGTTTCAGTAGCAATCTAACAACCATTCATAATAAAAAATCTTACAATAATTTTGCAAAGACTTAAGAGATGTTAATTTAAAACTTAATCCAAATAAATGTGAATTTTTGAAAGAAGAGTCATTTTATTTAGGACCTACTATTTCGATTCAAGAAAATTTTATTCAGTTAAAAATTATTCATGTTTTGTAGCATTAGCTAACTATTATAACGATTTTAAAAAAAATCAAAGCCTGGCGAAGGTTTTAAATAACTTGTCCAGAAAAAAATTTACATTTAAATGGACGTCAATATGTCAGGCAGCTTTTGATAATTTGAAAACTGCTCTTATAAACCCATCGATATTACAATATCCAGATTTCCCTCCGCATAATATTTTCATTCTAAGAGCCGATGTTTCAGGTTTTTTTTAGGAGCAGTACTTTCAAATGGAAATGACAAGCCGACAGCATATGCGAGTCGGTGAATCAAAAAAGGGGAAAAGAACTACTATACAATAACCAGAGAATTATTATTATCTATCGTATGGGCCCTATAGCACTTCAGGCCTTATATAATAGAAAGTTTAAAATATATACAGACTACAGAGCTTCAGTCTATCTATTTGGTGTGAGTAATCCATCTAGTCGATTGACCAAATCTCGGTTACTATTAGAACAATACCACTTTACGATTGAATATATAAAAGGCTTTGTCGCGTATTCAACTACCATCAGATGAATTAAAGATAGTAAGAGACAACATAGACAAGACTATGTACATGATAATTAGGCCACGTTCCAAGAATTTACTGTGTGGTAGACTCGATAAAATGAAGTGAAATGAATATATATATATATATATATATATATATATATATATATATATATATATATATATATATATATATATATATATATATATATATATATATATATATATATATATATATATATATATATATATATATATATATATATATATATATATATATATATATATATATATATATATATATATATATATATATATATATATATATATATATATATCTATATATATATATATATATATATATATATATATATATATATATATATATATATATATATATATATATATATATCTATATATATATATATATATATATATATATATATATATATATATATATATATATATATATATATATATTATATATATATATATATATATATATATATATATATATATATATATATATATATATATATATATATATATATATATATATATATCTATATATATATATATATATATATATATATATATATATATATATATATATATATATATATATATATATATATATATATATATATATATATATATCTATATATATATATATATATATATATATATATATATATATATATATATATATATATATATATATATATATATATAGATATATATATATATATATATATATCTATATATATATATATATATATATATATATATATATATATATATATATATATATATATATATATATAGATATATAGAATTGCTGTGGTTGCTGAAGTTGTAAGAAGTCGATATAGTAGGCCCATTGAATCAGATTTTGACAATAATAATAAATATTTTAATACTGCAATGCGAACTAAGTATTTGTTGAGAAGTACCTGGGTCGCTTATTGGTGTTTCTCATATAACAATACTGTGCATACAGAGTATACACCATTCGAGTTAGTATTCGGAAAAACGTGTAATATACATTCAAACATAAACGATTCAATACAACCATTGTATAATTTTGTTTGATAATTACCCGCTTGAACTTAGGTATCGGTCAAGGTTACTAAAAGGAGATAGGTTGCACGGTAACTCGGCGGGGGGAGAGACGTGACAAGGGGATGTCGCGTCATCGAGATTGCCAGATGTTTGTTTACGTTTTATTTGTTTGCGTTTTTAGCTTTAGCCAGAGACAACTTTAGCTAGTCTAGATACATTTACTGCGTTAGTTTCTGCTTATAGTGCTTGTGTAAATTTCATTGTGAATTAAGTGTGTGTGTGACGATAAAAACTAGTAATATTTTTGCACATTTATTATATTATTATAAAGACTGTTATAAAAATCAGATTGTCTTCCTTCTTTAAGGTGAGTGTTTCTGCTATAAATCTGGTATAAAAATTGTTTTGATAAATATTTGTTAATATAGATGCCTGGTGGAATTGTTTGTAGTATAGCTACATGCAAAAACAATTCAAAAACTACAAAGGAAGATGGAGAAAAGTTGATGTTCTTTACTTTTCCGAAAGATCCTAAAATTCAAAAGGAATGGGTACGAAAGTGTCATCGTAAAGATAAATGGAGTCCTATTAATAAACGGATATGCAGTAAACATTTTAAGCTTTCCGACTATGAAGACGAACTTCAGGCCAGATTGTTGAAACTACACCCCAAGAAGCTAAAAAAAAATGGTAAGTTCAAAAGTTGCTAAGAAGGCCTTTTATTTTATTATTTTTTTCAGCTATTCCTTCATTATTTTTACCAGGCGGGGAAGAAGAAAAACAGCAAAGTTCAGAAAGAGCCAAGCGAATGATGCGAAAAGAAACAAAGGTAGTCGTGGAAGATTTACTTTCCAAGGAATTCCAGGAAACTCCTTTGGAATTATGTGAAACAACACATAAACATGCATGTGATGTTTCTGAGATCCCTTCATCAAGTAAGGAATCTGACTTTGATGTTTTCAAGAGAAAAATAGAGGAATTACAAAAGGAGAATATTATTCTGAAAAAAAAGATTGACGATTATGAGAATCGAGAGGAATTATTAAAGCAGCATATATCTGATTTGGAAGAAGAGATAAAAAAAGGATAATGTTGGATTTGAAGAAAAAGTAAAGCTTTTATTTAAAGAATTTCTAACTTCAAAAGTTGATATAGCTTTAAAGAAAAAATCTAAAGCCCGTTGGACCCAAGAAGAACTATCTAGGGCTTTCACTTTAAGGTATTTTAGCAAACGTTCCTATATTTATTTGAGAGAAACATTGCATTATCCCTTACCTGCCTTATCTACGTTACAACAGTGGGCGGCCAACATAAATTTAACTAATGGAATCTTGGAAGATGTTGTACGCATTATGGAAACTGCAGGTAAAACAAAGCCTAGTCGTTTTAGAGCTACGGTCTTGTCTTTTGATGAAGTGAAGGTGTCTTCTTTTTATGAATATTACCAAAAAGAGGACGAAGTTGTGGGGCCACATTCGTATATGCAAGTCATTATGGCACGAGGCTTATTCGATAATTGGAAGCAACCGGTATACATAGGTTTTGACCAGAAAATGACCAAAGAGTTGCTGGAAAATGTGATCATTCGCTTAAATGAAGTGAAATATAATGTAGTTGCCTGCACTTCTGATTGTGGTAGTGGCAATCAAGGTTTGTGGAAGTCAATGGGTGTTACTATGGACAATACTTTTACGGAACATCCTATAATGAAGAAACCTGTTTATTTCTTCGCAGATGTTCCCCATTTATTAAAATTACTAAGGAACTGGTTCATAGACACTGGTTTTATTTTAAAAGACAATATAAATATAAATAAAGATCCTGTAAAAGTTTTAATAGCAAATACCAGGTCAGAAATTAGTTCTTGTCACAAATTGAGGCCACAACACCTTAACTGCGAGAAGACTCAAAGGCAAAATGTTTCATTAGCAGCTCAATTATTTTCAAATACGACAGCCACAGCTCTAAAATTTTATCTACCTGGTGATGACAATACTGCAGCAGACAATACTGGAGATTTTTTTCAATTAGTTCGACATTATGAACTTGTATACACCATCAAGCTCCATACCAACGAAAAAACCATATGGTATGAATTTACAACTGCAAAATGAGATACTGGATAAAATGCTGTCTACTATTAGTGGAATGATATGTACTGGCAAAAAGACACTACAGGTTTTTCAAAAGGGAATAATTATATCAATTAAATCTTTGACCTTGCAAAGATTTAATTGATATAATTATTCCCTTTTGAAAAACCTGTAGTGTCTTTTTGCCAGTATTTTTGCCAGTATTTTTGCCAGTATTTATTAATATGAAGCAGGAGTATGATGCTAAATATATATTAACACATCGGTTAAACCAAGATTGCTTAGAAAATTTTTTTTGCCAAGTAAGTTCTTATTTCTATTTACTGTTAATCAATCTGTAATGCATATTTTAAATTTTAGATACGAACTCGTGGAGGATTACATGATCATCCATCTCCACTGAATGCGATCTATAGAATTAGAATGATTTTACTTGGAAAGAATCCTGGACTGGTGACAGCTCACTCAAATGTGCAAAGCTCCCCAGGACTGCAGGACGAGGAGTATTTATTGGCCACTGCACTAAAACAAGCAAAGCTTGGTAATATTGAACTAGAACAAACGCCCGAGAGTATGCCTGAGGGTATTGACACCGAGAGTACTACTTCGTCCAGTAGTTCTAACTCACGTTTGTCTGGGGTGGTGGAAGAATCTGAGAGAGATGGTTTGATTTATATTGCTGGGTACCTCGCCAAAAAACAAGGAAAAATACCCTAATTTGGGAAAATATACATATGAGTCAAAAGAAGCCATAAATTTTCATAGTTATAGTCGTTTTCCTTCATGGATTCAAAATTTATCCTTTGGCGGTTTAATCCAGCCTTCGGAAGAGTGGGCAAACCATGTAACTAAAATGGACAAATATTTTCAAAGGTTACATAAAGACACATTTAGTTATAAAAAGGAAATTGTTAAAAAAACAACCAATTATATAGCTAAAAAACTGGGTGACGTACCAAAAGAATTGGTCAAATCATTTTGCCGCCAAAGGGTATTTGTCCGAATAAAATTTCTTAATCAGAAGGGGGCAGAAATTAAGTTACAAAAAAGAAAGGCTTCTGGACCATCAAGACAAGTATTTAAAAAAATGAAAAAAATCTTAAATTAAAAATCTAATATAATTATTAATGTGTTAGAATTTTTAATTTGTTTCTGTTCTGTTTTAATTCAAGTTTATGTATCTACTAAACATCAAATATTTTTAAAACAATTATAATCCTTGTTAATTTTGTAGATTTGTTTTTATTTTATTTTTAATTTTTTATATACAATATTGAAAGTAGGAATATATAACCCATATATGGAATATATAAGACTCTTTTGTGAACTTTCCACCACCTCCATATCTCGCTCTGATCACGATGAAATTAAAGCATACCTCTTCTTTAATTGACTAGTTTAAAGCATTTAGTCTCGAGCAAATGATTTATATAGTTAGTAAAAAAAAGTAGTAAAAAGTAAATTTTATAATAACTGTCAGAGAAAAGTAGAAATCTACCTGCACAGATATTTGACAAAAAAATAAAAATATAAATAAAATTATAGAAAATTATATTTAATTGCTACAACTTTATAATATTTTTAATAATTATTATATAACTAAATAATATTTAATTATTATTAAATTATATTATATTTGTAATTATATTTTTGACTACTTAGAAATTAATCTATTTAAATATATTAGTTCTAAAACATATTACAGAAAATTTATCAAATGTAACAATTTTACTATTTGTTATGTAAAAACTGCTAGTGTGTTATACTTATTAATGTAACTTTGTAATTTACATTTTTTATTGTATATTTTTTCATTATAGAGGCAGATGTAAATATACTCTGTATATAATTATCATCAATAAAGTGTTCATGTCTATGTATGGCGTAATTAATAATGACAATGTTTATTTAGTACAAGACCTCAAAATATTTCGACAAATACACATTTTTGCGTAAACTTTATTTAAAATAAAAGTTGACCTTTTTAATATGCTAGATTCGTGCAAACAGAAATGTTCATTCTTAGAAAGCAATTCTACGATAAAATAAAAAAAAGTGGATGAACGTTGTTGGCATATATTTTTTTAATGAAAAGTTGAAAAATTTCAATCCACAATGGAATTCATTTCGAATTTCAATCACTAAAAGCGTAATATATGCTTAATACCATTGTTTTCAGATAAATAATATAAAATTAACGAAACTAGAATGAAAATTTGCTTTTAGAAATACTGAAAATACAAAAGCCAACATTAATTTGTATATTTTAAATACAATTCTCTTAAAAATATGTATTTGTCGAGATGTTCTAAAGTGGTTCTTTTATAATTTTAATTACCACATATTTATCGCTGTATATTACAGTAGAGAGTGTATAGTGTTGAGACGTGAGTAGAGACATAGGCGTAAATTAAGGTAAATTTACTTTTGTTGGTAAATATGTTTTTTTGTTTCATTTTTAAGTATGAAACTGGTATAAACCTTATAATTTCAGTGATTAGAATTTTTTGTTCATATATTAAACAAATTAAGGTAAAGATAAATTTACAGTCATTAAAATAATATAAAACTTTAAGCATTTTTAAAACGTAATATCCAATAAAAAGGATGCATCTTTGAAACTCTTCAATACTATAAATTTAAACGGGCAATCTGGGTGACGTCACGCCCGCGCTTTCTGTGATTGGTTGAAAGTTACCATGCAACCTATCTTTTAGTAACCTTGGGTATCGGTTACAGCAAGCATGGAAGGATGCAAGAGAAAACTTATGTAACTCAAACATAAATAGAAAGAAACACTTTGATGAAAAAACATTTGTGAATATAAAATAGGTGATATGGCAATGTTAAGGAACGAAGCAGGTACCAAATATGCACCTCTTTATAAAGGACCATTTAAAGTAGTAGAAATTGAATTAACTAATAATATAATAAATATAGATAATAAGTTAGTTAAAGTGGATAAAAATTTAACTAAACCTTATTATAGTTAAGTGTAGCATAAGTGTGGGTAATTAGAATATTATTGGTTCAGAGAAAAAAGACATTTTCAAAGAATATATAAATATTTTCTCTTTTCGCAGGAAGGTGATGTAGGGTATATAACGTAAGTAAAATAAGGAACATAGAATCAATATCCCGTGTATTCCGTGTATACCAATATCCTCTTTTATCGTTAAGTAAGATGAAATTACGTATCAAGGTTCAATAGAAAATATTCAGTAAATTAATGAATAAGATTTGTGTCAATTTTGCAAACTTGATTCAACATATTACCACCACTTGAATAATATCAATGAGTCAAAATTTTAAGTTATTTGACTTATGTTAGATACAAACGTAACATATTGTATTGTTAACCCAGACTAATCCGGCTCTACTAGCGTACATCCATATCAAATAAAATGTCAGGAAGTATGAGAAAATATGTGTTTCAGTTTAAAAATGTAACAAGTAAGGAGTGGAAATTACAGGCTTCCCAAAGTACTGTTAGCAATGGATAAATCCCTGATTCAAGAAAATAAAAGATTATCAAAAATAGATCATGTAATCGAGGGCTCCTTCTGACGACACCCTTGAAACAATGTTACTTCTTACAGCTCTTAAGAAAGGATAGCCAACTTTTTTTAATTCTTATAAATTGTACTCAATTGATCCACATTTATATGGAACTACTACTGTGATTTGTACTGTAGTATTCGTTATACTTAATTCTTAATAAGATATTTGAAAATAATTAATAAACGTATTTCTTGTGCATTAAAAATTGGTAAGGGATTTTACACAAAATAAAAGGGTACCTTACATTACTATGGATGATGGTCATGCGATCTAGCACGCTAGCACTAAAACTCGATCACACATTCATTAATTTATTCTTAAAATCAACCTCATGATTCCAGGTTTCCTTTATTCCTGCACAAATCGTTTCAAGTCATGAGTAATTAAATATTAAATGCTTATCTATTTTTAACCCATATCAATATTTGAAAATATTGTCATTTAATCTATAAATATTGTTGTCAACTTTATAGCGTAAGTTGTGGATCTATGCTTACTTGCTTACGGCACAGAATAATTACAAAGCAGAAGAGAAACAGAAAGAGAGGTAGCCGATAGCCGAGTAGATTTATACGGTTCCTGCTTTGGAAGAAAGTGGAAGAACATAGGACACGTTTGTTCAAGGTCATGGCTCTCGGAGTCGGATCTATTTTTCGGTTTCCCTTCTGCTTTTTAGTTATTATGTGCTTACGGTACATAACATATCCGAGGCGGTGGGTAAGGGGAGATTTAATCAAATAACATTCCCAGCAAAATAAAACGTTAAACATAACCTCACTATTTAGCTTTAATGAACTATTACTTTTTTTAAATAAAGTACGAGCAAATAATAAAGCATCCCATTACACACTCAAATATATTAACAGCTATGTTACACATCTATACCCCGGTTTCGAAATACGGTGGAGTGATTCATACATAATATCACACCACCATCACAATTGAACGGTCTCCCTATTTGCGATGGATTACAGAATTTCATAGTGGGAAAATTTGTACACTCTATAGAAATGGTGGGCAGAACTCATTAGTAACCGGGTCTACCGCTCTCATTGGTGAGTTTTAGGCGGTTCTAAATTAAATTAAATTTCATTGGTCAAAAGTAAAGACGCCGGATTTCCGTGGATATATTGACGCATGCGCTGTTTCATGCATGTAGGTTTTGGCGCGACAGTGGCGTTTCATTTTGTCTTGTGTATGGTTGATTCGCGATATAAATTAATTATAATATTGTGTTATACGCGAGTGTTTAGTGTTTTTATGCGATGGAAGCGACGAGTGCGAGTAGTTGCCAATAATTCCAATCGTAAGCGCCCGAATTTGAGAGGAGAACTGAAAATGATCAAAAATGCCTCCTCTAAAATGATACGCCTATGGAATTTCGTTTCCTTCGCACCTCATCTCCCTGAGCCGTTCATATGTTGGTGATGAATCACTCCACACTATTTAAGCACCGCAGTATATATTATTTCACGATTTTTTTTTCGCGTTCCAAATAAACAAAATTTGTGATTTGCAAATTCGCGCATGCGCTATTGAGGTGGCCTGGTATGAGATTTAGCTTAGCCTTTAGTTTATTCGACGTTGCGGTGTCGCAGTGGTAGCAGGAGCTGGACTTTATTAGTTTTGGTGATTAACGTTTAGCTTGCTAGTTATCACATGATGACTTCAGATGCAGACTTAATTATCGATACGTTGTAAATAATCATCACCAGGAAAATAGAAATACTACCAGGCAACCTATAAACATATAAACATATTACTATCCACAAATTTCAAACTACCTACCTCAATAATATCAGATACCGCTTTTAAAATTCAGTTGGCGCTTATAATTTGGAAAAGAAACATATAATCTAGCTTACTCTCCCCGTACACAATCTAATCCGCTTACTGGTAGGAGCTATAACCAACAACAAACAATAATTAAGGAGTCCGAAACTATATTAATCAAAATATTGTAATGTCGATTATGTGAATAGTTGATGTGTTTTTTATAGTAGATATATGACAGTATATTATAAGCAAGTCCGGCTCTGGTTACTCCACTTGGCCCTCTACATCAAAGTTGTATCAATGATACCGTACGTAAGTGCGAGGACAGGTTGCCGCGGGGGCGTACAGCGGTAAATGTACACGGCCGGTACCGTCGACCAGCCAAGCTGTCACATCGCTCAGCAGGCCGCGCGCCAGCCGCACCTTGCCCCCAGGTCCAACAAGCCTCGGTGATCTCTTTCCTTAGCTACCTTCTCGATTCATACTCTGATAAAAAATACATAATACAATATTTATATGGAGTTGCGTATTACCTACTATGTTTAATAATATAGTATATTACCTACTAATTTGTTCTCCCTAATCGACATTATACGTCCATTAGGTATTAGAACGTATAATAGTATATTATGATGTTAGGAGAATAAGTGATACTTATGTGCTAAGCCTGGAAAGTTTGTCTGACGAACGTAGTGTCAGACAATCCATGCGAAGCACGGATTCGAAGCAAGGATCTTATTTTTGGAACTATTTTCATAATATACTATTTTGTCCTCAAATGTTATAAATTCTATATAATGGAGTAGATCTGGAGAGAAATATGGGTCGAAAACAGACAACTCAAATTTAAAAAAAAATCCCAATCTGACAAACCGGGTCCTCCCATAATTTTGGCATGGTTTGTGCAGACGGGGTTAGGGGGGGACGATCAATTAAAAGCTTGGGAAAATTGTTTTTAATGCATATCTCGGCGGCTTTTCACTGTACAAAAAAAAAGTTGATACAAAATATGAAGAGTACAATACACACACGCACGCTGAACGAAAACGGATAATTATTTCGCGAGATATCGCGAATCGTAGTTGCGAAAATAGCAAAAATCATATTGGTTTTTGATCGAGGGGGAGTGGAGTTGTAGGCTAAAATTTTATTTGTGGAAGAGCTATTGTGAATCAAATACGAGGCCGCAGGCTGGGGGTGGTGGGATAATTAGGAGAGAGGGGAGAGGGGGAAAATGAAAATTATTATGATGCCCATAACTTCTCTGAATATTGACCGATCGTAAAAAATCATACGGCTTTTTCTTCATTTCTTCATACGCTATATGATGGCATTAGCGAATATTTTTTTTAAAATATTTTTGAGCGAATATTATTTTTATTTGACCAAGAATACAAATAATATTTGGCAAGTCATAAAATATGCAAATATATTTCTTAAAAAAACTATAAATACACATGTCACAGTCAAAATGTAAAAAACAACAACTACAATTCACATAAAACAAGTGGTGTAAAACGTAAGAATTACACAAATATGTATTTAAAACAGGAAAAGATGAAGTGATGTCCATTACCCAAATCATGATTCAAGTAACATCAAATCAAGCATCGAGCAAGTAACAAAACTCAAAAACCTGATATTAAAACACCACACACTAAAAGGTATCAGCGGCACCTGACATTTATGGGCGTGGTGGTAAACCAAAGAGATAACGTTAGACTGACTTGATTTGAAGAAATTTGATAACTTTGACAGCCGCCACAGCCGACGAGATATATACAAGTTTACACAGCATTTTTACTGGAGATTGTTAAAAATCTAACAAAATTGCAAATGTCTCAAAAAGTTATAACCTCATCGAATAGAATCCTAGTAACAAACAAAAGGGAATTTAATTATACGTAATTTGGCGTAATAAAAATAAAATTTAAACCAAAAAAGTTATGGCGGTCTCCAGTAGACCAATCGGAAGAAATGAAACACTTCGTATTTTACTTTTTAAATTATTTTAATTGTAGAAGGTACGACAGATATTACTCTGTCTACTTGTCAAAAAACAAGTGTGGAACTTGTATTGCGAAAAAAAGTTATAAATATTCTTACAAGCTCCTGCATATGTCAATTTTTTTTATAAAATATCAGATATCTCAGAAATGAGTTTGCTTTTGGTATAGGGTACGTTACATATTTTTGGTTCACCTCTAAATCAACTTTTTGAAAATTCAATAATAAATAAGATTTCATTGAAAATAACAAAGTTTGTCATCGACTTGCGTTATAACCAGAAGTACCAAATTGTTAAAATTTGAATGAGATCACCCCCTGATGATACCCTATAGTATCCAGCAAATATCATCCATCCACTTTGCTTAAACCGCGCCAGAGTAATGGATAAACATACATAAGAAAAATAAGTTTTTTAAGTCTATTAAAAAAACAAATCTAACACAACGCCCTTTGATTTTTTAAGATTAATCAATATTTAGAGAAAAATAAAAATGTTTCTCCTTGATTTTGAATCCGGCCACAGCCCCTCTCCGGTTTCCTGTTGAATAGTAAAAAATTTTAAGACCCTTAGCTCTCCTCCTAATTATCCGAAGAAATCTTGGGTTTGGAGCAATTCAGTACATAGAGAAATAAGCAAATAGTTGAATAATAAGGAAGACACACTTACCAGTTACATACCTAGACATATATACGGAAACGTGTCACTTAGAACTAAGAACTTTATGAAACTGTCAAAATATTACTACATTAACAATACCATGTAGAATTTAGGAAACCATGTAAAAACAAATGTCTGTTGTAATGTTTCCTTTTGTAAAAGTATTAACACAAGTAACATTTTGTGCAGTTTGGTCAAAGATATATGTTGAATTTTAAAAATTTCAGAAACTATTAAAGATGGAAATATTAGGAAAGAAT
The DNA here is from genome assembly GCA_964058915.1 of Tetropium fuscum. NCBI lineage: Eukaryota > Metazoa > Arthropoda > Insecta > Coleoptera > Cerambycidae > Tetropium > Tetropium fuscum. Next base: position 396,325 of record CAXKVY010000363.1, read on the forward strand.
TTCTTGAGGCCCTTGAATGTATTATCCAAAAATAAAATAAGCATATTAATAATATTATTCTGTCAAAAAATACACATGATGTCAAAACTCAACAACTGGTGACGTCATACACATGTATTACAATTAAGCAAATTAAGCGGCGCAGCGGTAAAATCATTAATTTACATAAGTACTTTCACATCACACTAGTACGTGATGTACATATGCATTAAGCGCACCGATTCAGATGCGGTTTGAAGCCTTACGACGAAAAAATTATCACAAATTTATACATGTATATGTATTGATGTTTTGAGATATACAGGGAGTCTTTCACATTCACATTTTTACAGACATGTCCAACAAATCTCTCTACTTAAACGTTTTATAATAATTCTTTCTAACCAAATAAATTTAAACACAAATTATAATATCTTTGCTAACAGTTTTGCGGCTTTTAGTTTAAATCCGTTATTTATGGTGCTTCAACGTTGTTTTAGGAAAACCTGTCATAACGCTCGAATTATCAGATATAACAATTACATGAGATACTAGTTGCCATCATGTCGGCAACGTTATCCAAGGATTCCATTTGTTAAAATATAAGAAGATGATGTACAATGAATATTTTGTTTTTGTATATATAGATATAGTTAATATAAAAATAAAGAGTTAAGAACTGAAAGTAAAGTGGAGTATAATTTGTGTTTACTAAATATAGCAGTAAAGCTGTATAAATATATTTTCTGGTGCAGAATCCAAGTATTTGGGGATCTATAAATTTTGATCCAACAACAGGTTACGGGCCCAGGCTAGTAAGCTTTTGTGTCTTCCGATTTGTCAGAAGTGGAGTAACGTTAGGAAATAGTAAAGTTTCTAAAAGAAAAAATTGATTCAGCAACAGTTGGGGTAATTCTGAAATTAAATAATGAAAATTGTGCTATCTAGAAAAGTGTGGTTAAAAAGTGATACAAAAGCACAAAAAAATATTGTAACCAGAATAGATTAAAGCCCCCTAATGCACCTGTTGAAAGAAATAAAGTGATGACTGAGAATGCATATCCATTCTCAGTCATCACTTTATTGCATGCAATTTATTATTATGCGACATTTAAAAAGTCATTATATGGTTAGAGAAACACCTAAAAATTGGATTAATAATTTTAATGAGGTTATGAACTAGGATCTATTGGTTATTTTCTGGGTATTAAAATAATTCAGAATGTAAAAGGTAAAATAACTTTGCATCAAACAAAATATTTAAAGAATGTTATTACTAGATATAACATGCAGAATTGCAAATTTTGATCATTGTTGTTTGAAAAGAGAAATATCTGAGATTTTGGTGTTAGAAAATAAGTGTATGAAATTAATTGGGAGACTAATGTATGCAATGCTGTCCACAAGACCAGAACTTAGTATATGTATTAATATTTTAAGTTATCAGTCTTGTGCTAGTCATGGATTGTGGAGAGCATTAAAACAAGTGCTTAGATATGTAAAAGGTACTATAGATCTAAGTTTAGTGTTTAATAATGGAAATTATGTAAATATGTTATATGTAGATATGTAGATTCAGATTGGGCACGTGATAAACTCGATCGCAAATCAACCGCTGGATATGTAATTCAAGTATTTGGGTGTATTATTACTTGGTGTTCAAAGAAACAATCAACGGTTGCTTTATCTTTAACTGAAGCGGAGTAGGTATATTGCTCCTAGTTTAGCTGTTGGTTAAGCATGCTGGCTTAGATTTTTAATAAATGACAGAGTTGTTTGAGAACAAAATTAATGTTAACATATTTGAGGACAATCAACATGCAATTAAACTTTGTAAAAACCCTAAAAATAATAATAATAATTGGATTTGGGGATTTGGGATTTGGATATTAAAATATATTTTGTGAGGAGTAATATTAAAGAAAATTGCATTGAGATTGATTACTTAAATAAATAGTAGAGAACAAATTGATATTTTTGAATAAGTGATATTTTTACTGAGCCTTTGGGTAGAATCTTATTAGAGGATTTTAGAAGCCATTTAGGGTTAGAATAATGTATAATTAAATTGTAGTAATAATTTTGTAATATGTGATAATGTATAAAATATAGTGTATAAAATATTCATTGCGGGGGTGTGTAAAAATATAAGAATATAATGTACAATGAATATTCTGTTTTTGTATCTATGGATATAATTAATATAAAAATAAAGAGTTGCTAACTAAAAGTAGAGTGGAGAATAATTTTTCTAATTCTGACATTTAAAGTGACACATTTCAAAACCCTTTGACGTTAGGAAACGTCTTACTTTTCACAACCAGTTACGAAAAGTAAAATTTTATGCCACTGTTTTTGTAAAGTTCATTTCATAGTAGGTTATTTAGGCCTGACAAGCTATGAAAGTGACAAGGTGTCACACTCTTAAAACCTACTGGATTGTTTTTAAACGTATAAAATTCAGCGTTTTCTTCTCATAAAATACAAAATTGGTGACAATTTGAAAAAATCTTGTATGAAACACATTGGGAGATACTATTTTTTCTAATTTTGACTTTTAAAGTGACACTGTTCAAAACCCTTGGGCGTTAGGAAACGTCTTACTTTTCACAACCAGTTACGAAAAGTAAAATGACACTTTTCAAAGGTTCATGTCAGAGTAGGTTATATAGACAATTATGAAACTGATAGTGGAAAGCTGTCACACCGTTACAACAAACTGGATTGTTTTTAAATGTATAAAATTCAGTTTTCTTCTCATAAAATATAAAATAGGTCAAAATTTAAAAAATTCTTGTAAGAAACACGTTGGGAAACACTATTTTATGTAACGCGCATACTTCTACTCTGAGGAATCTGCTGGTTACACAAAATAAAGGACTATTTTGTGTAACTGATTACATAAAAAGTTATTGTGTTTAATAAATATAGCAGTAAAGCTATTAAAATCTATCTTCTGATGCAGAATCTAAGTATTTGGGGATCTATAAATTGATTCACCAACACATTTGTATTCATATTTACATCTTACTTTACCCATGGTATGCAAAATGAAGTAAGAATGGCAACTACAATCGGAAAATTAAAAAGTTCATTTTAAATTATGTTACAATTTAGCAGAAACGGTAATGCCATGATAATGTCATAGAGCATATTTGAAAATTAATGTTTACGGATTATATCAGATATTAGAGAGATATTTGGGTAGAAAATCATTGACGTGGGATAATGGTTAACAGTAGGTGTCAACCAGGGGTAATGGCCTAGAATTAAGAATGTCTAATTAATTACAACTTTGATATTGTTTTACTCTGTGCGAAATAATAATATATTTTTCCTGGAAAGATAATTACAGGCACTTCAAATATGAATGAAAAGCCGTACGTCATTTCAGATTTAAAAATGCAATGGGATCCGGAGTAACCCTAATTATTTTTCCAGTTTCGAAGTAGCCGTCACATATACAACAGTATACCATTTACTCAATCTTACCAAATGCAGCCATTTTAGAAATTTTTAGATAATCTTTCTAGAAACCATCTATAAAAATTACCAGATCAAAATCGTCGAGATTTATTAAATACTTAATTTTCGCATGAAAACATTACCTTTTCACGAATCACAAAAAAAATATTTACCAGCCTAATTATGTATAAGATAAAACGTTTTACTAGTTTTACGGCATTTATAACATTAAATGACCTAAATTCATAAATATAATGGTATCGTGGTTTGATGGATTAAGGATTATCTGAAAATAATCACGCATTGCTATGAGCATAGCGAAAGATAAATATAACGTTGTTGTTAAAATAGAGCATAACATCCACTGTGCCAAGTTCTTATGTACCTTCCAGTATATACCTATTTCTCTAATTCTACTTTATTACTTAAGCTGTTGATTGAAGGAACCTTACCTTCATTCAACGCTTAAGCTTAGTTTCATACTCGGAATGATAATAAAAATTTAAAAAAATATCTATACGTTACATTGCATTATACATTTATTATATGTAGGTATTGGTAACATTTTAGTATAGTTATGATATATTGTCGTTTGATACTGAATGAGCAATAATAAGCACTGTGATTATTAGTGTAGTAATTCTGTAAGTTTCCAGTTGATCAACTTTAAAAGAACATAATTTGATTTATAGCTAATAATTTTATCCGTTGAGATACCCGTCTATATTTCGAAAGACCTTAATCAAAGATTTATGCGTAGCAGAGATCTAAATCCCAGAATATAAAGCAGCAGGTTGTTCGTACCGCAATAAGGTTTCTTACACACCCACAAATACATTTTAATCTAATATATCACTCTACATAATGATATCTTAACTAGAAACGATGGTCGATACTAGCTTGTTTTGAGAAGATATCTGAGATGGCCATGACTCAGTTTGAAATGCTGTAGCCAACATGTTAATTATCGTGCTAAGTTTAAAATATCACCCACGACTTGGAAAGTATTGAGAGTTGACCAATGTCCAAATCTAATGAACCGTTTTGTTTTTTTTGTATTATATATTTGTTATCTGCACAAGATCTCTTACGAAAGAGAAATATGAACTAATTTTGCAATCACACGATGGTTTAATTTAATTCATTATTTAATTGATCTATAATTATATATTATATTGTAATTATACCGGCAGGTTCTAATGACCGTGTAGAGAATTTTCATTATATTATTAATGTATTATTAATTTCTATTATACAATGGATATGGAATGAAAGAATCTAGAGCGTCCTGGTTTAATCAATTTATTAGTGTTACTTAATTAATTCACGGAATATATGCTTTTTTTTGATTTTTTACGTCGAACTAGGCAACTATTTTACCATTATTTATACCATACCTTATTTATACCATACATAAACATTATAAGTTATGTCTTTCCAGTATCAGTACAGTATCAGTACAGGTGGGTAGATATATTATAAGAAATATAAGTATTCTTACTAGATTTTTTTAAATCTCCTAACCGTTGATAAGTTTTAAAAATACTTATGAATTTTGCAGATATGTAATACAAAATCAGTAAAAATCTCTAAAAGAAACTAATAAAAATACTGTCATGTAATTTCTGTTAAAACTAGGTCTAATTTTCTAAGTGACGTTCACAGTCAGAAATTCTAAGCTATTTTTATAAAAATCGTGTAACAGGTTCCAAACTGTTGACTTGTTTCAAATGTTGGCTGAAGACATAATTTTTCTCACCAAAAATGAAAAAAATATTACAAGTTAGTAGGTTGGTGCACTGTATCAATATACATTAATACAAAGCGATACCTAACAAAATATTGCTGCTGAAATACTTGATTTATTGAGGTAAATTTATTTGCTTTAAACGTCAAAAAACGTTAGTAATTGTGGAGACCGATTAGAGAAGGCTATTCCTACAGGCAGGAATAAGACGACCGGCAAGCGGAGGGAGCTGGGATTTTGACAGTTAATAGACAGATTAGTAAATGTAATTTGTTACTGTTGTTACTGTATTAAATAGATATTGGTTTTGAAGCAAGTGTGTGCATTTCATTGTTCCTGAGGTACCACCGTAATGACAAGTTTTGTGGACTTGTTATTATGATTTGACGGTACTCTTAGTAGTATGAGAGTCGGTAATATAAACGAGTATCTGATCATTCCTATAGATCATTTCCACATAAAAGGAAAGTTTATAGGTGCCTTTAAACTAAATCAATAGGTTGCCCCGATTCTCATGGGTGTAAAATGGTCTTCTTATAAGAAAACCATTTTATTATTTTTTTTAAGCAAACTCAATCGATATGCGCTACAAAAAAGAAGTGCACCACCGTGTAGAGGGTAGTCGTCAAAATGTGTGAGGTTGCCACGATTTCTTCGACACTTGACAGTAATATCAAAGTTACAGAATAATATTCTGTAAACTTTGGTAATATATTTATTAATATATTTATTAATATATTACTTATAGTTATATTTGTAATATTAGTTATTACAGGCAATATTAGTTATTAATGTATTTGGTAATATATTTAGTAATACATTTCTTACATCTATGCTACAGGCTACGATTTGTAAATTATTACAATTTTGCTTATATTTGAACGTGATTTAAACTGTTTACAAATCTTGTGATTGTCACTATATTCTGTTTGATTCGAATACCTACTGCAGTTGGACCTTTGTTTATATGAAAATGCCGAAGCAGTCGACTAGCCGCTGCGAGGAGCTTCTAGCAAATTTGATAGAGTAGGTATATTGAGGCAGACGTGAGAAAATAATGGGCCACTATTATCTTTGTCTAAGGCTAGTAACATTTCATAAACAGCAAAAAATAACAAACAGATGTCATCTCTACCAAAAAATTGACGTTTTTATACTAAGAGTGTCACCAATACACGTCATATTATTGAAATTAGGAAAGTTATTTGACATGTGCTAAAGACGTAAGTACATATTACACTGTATTAAACTTTTACATCAAAAGGTTCATCAATCTGATCTCGACCTTGACTTATTTATTTGGAAAATATAAGGAATGTAATGTGTACATCTGGAGTGGCTGAATAAAATTAAGTAACACAGTAAGCTACAAAATAATGTTTTTATTGAAAGGTTTTGACCACCCATTTGACGTTATTTGACGTGATTTCACTTTATTTTTATTACTGGCATAGGTAACCTAAAAATTAAATAACAAATTTATTTCAGTCTGTTACACAATCATCTCTTAAAAAATGGGTCATAAATGAGTAATATCTTATTTAATTTTTCAAGAATTTGCTTACTCTACCATAACCTCGAAATACCAATGGAATGTCTTTGACGCTTACTACAGTCTGACAGCCTTGGCAACGATGTTCGCGGGTCAGTTGATGACGTGCAACGGGTTTTGGTTTGAATTCCCTATGTATAACCAAAATCAAAATGACAATGCGTTATTGTATCTGATGATTCATACCAAATGTTGGTCCAGAATTGTTTAAAAAATTCTTTTTCTTGGTTATTATGCCATCTAATGTTGACTAAAATGTGTATTTGCTTGTTTGATCTAGCTTGTAGTAGGTCTAGCTACCGAAGTAGAAACAAAATTTAACAAATCATACTACACATTTAGAACATAATATTTTACTAAAAGCTGTAAACAATAAACATCATTAGAGCTGTCGCGAATGAAACACCCCATATAGAATATAGCTAAATGATACCAGATACGATAGGAATCAGTTGGATGTTACTTTTTAAATTAAAACGAATTCAGTCTTACATTATCCTATATCATTACGTCAGCCTACTAGAACATTAAGTAGGTTAGAGTAGTAGTATGAATACATAATTTTTTTTATATTTATCACTTAAAATGCTACATGACAAAACATATATAAATTCTACCACAGAAAATTTTGCTAAATTAATTAGGAACGTGTACGTACCAATTTTAAATACCGGTTATAAATATATATACTGACGGATTTACAAACTATCTTCATGACAAACGCATGGCACGTGTTAAGCTAGTAGCTGCTAAATAAAAGCATTTTCTGTGATTTAAATCTCTTAAACCGAAAGAATACTCTTTATTATTTTGACATATTCATCAAGATAGTAGTGCAGTAGCTTTCGAAACGGACCTCCAATTAATTTTAAAAATTGTCACCGCTTTTATTACCCACTTAACAGACAAGATTTAAAGATGACGTGTCGATAATAATTTGGTATATTGATTGAAATACTAATATTCTTCTCATATAGTAGTTTAGCTAATTATAAATAATATGTTATCAAGATGCTAATCTTTGATGGAGTAAACTTTTAATAGTATGGAAATATTTACCGTAAAAGAACCAATCGACTAAATTGCAGTAATTCATAGCCAGAAAAAATATTTTATTACTTGCCGTATCTAACAAAATATTGCATATGCTAGATAATATTTTTTTGATATCTACCCCAAAGCACTGTCATTGTATTCGTACAAAGTTTTTAAATATTTCGTCGTTTAATATTAATATCCCTAGGGAATAATTATGGAATAAATAGAAACAGTTATATTAAATTCTTCAATATGCAGGACCTTCATAAATTATAACAATTTACGTGATAACTTAATTTATACATTTGGTATTGATTTAAGAAAAGGTACTCTACCTATAGTCCAAGCAATGGGTACAAAAAAAGGGGTTCTAGTCAGTCGCAAAAGGTGGGAGAGAAATTAAATTTGGTGGAATGGTAGACATAGGTCAACTGATAATACATCTTAAAAACTCTGCGTCGCTACGGTTTTCGAGAAAAAGCGCCGTTGTGGTAAGTGCTATCGAAAAATAGTTCAAATGAAATATGAACAGAACAAAAATTATGCATTGTGCAATATTGGTGGTTGCATTTTTCGTCTGCGAGTAACAATTTCCGCTTTACGATGTGACAAAATTGGGGGTTGATTTGCAATTTTCCACATAATCAGACTTCAATCGCGAATTGAGATGAAGATCGCTATCAAATAATTCTGTATTTTTTTTTCTGAGAGTAATATTTTCTTAGTATGCAGATGTCTGATTTGATACATTTGGTAGTGTATAATACAAAATATGATTTTTTGTAGCGCCTGTATACTCCGATATGGGCATCTTTACTTATCTACGGTCAATATTTCCTTATTATTGTTGACCTAGGAGACCTAGAATTTATTATTTTTGTGAATTAGTGGTCATGAGTATCCTTATTGGTATATAAGATGCGTGGCCCTTGTTCGTACTTAACTTACAATTTATTATGATGCAAGCATATATTTCCGCAATCTGGGTAGCGGTAACAAGGAGTTTGTGTTCTATTCGCCTCAGAGTTTACAATATGTTGAGTTTACAATGCTGTTGCCAAAATCATCTTATTTGTGCATTCCTTCAGTGGATGTGATACTACATCGGCATTGCTCAATCAAGGCAAGATTCGATTCCTCAAAACTTTAGTAAAAAACCCAGCATTAGCAGACGTAATCACCCAGCATTAAGTAAAAACCCAGCATTAGCAGACCCTAATGCAGAATTTAAAGAAGTCGTTGACGCTGGAGAACTGTTTATGTTGAGGCATTATGGTGCAGGAAGCAAACACCGTAAGTTGAACTCTCTGCGGTATACGATGGCGGTATGGTGGGGAGTTTGGTAACATCCACAAGATCATGGATGGCGAACAACAGCCACAGGACTGGACACAAAAGGGATCGCATAGGAACCAGCTCCATAGCTTTTACTTATGAACGTGCCAGAAAAGTTGTTGACCTGCTTGTGGTGCCCGTAAAACAGGATACGTATGCCGTAAACAGGATGCCGTAAAATGTTTGGTTCTGTGCTTTACACTGTACTAGGACGGGAAAATATTCCCGGTGAGATACCGGACGATAAGGACAGGACCAAACAGCAACGCCGAGTTGGCCGATTGGCTTTAGAATTTATGTCTGAGGATGATAACAACAATACAAAGTCGCAAGAGACTCAAAGTGAAATAAACCTCGATATCAAACGTGATCGACCGAAAGCGCACCGATCAACTCTACCTCCAGGGTGGTGTGGAAATGAGCTATAAATGATATTTTCTTGTATCAAGTATGCACAAAAATTATAAATTTAGCGCCTAAGTCAACAATAATATTGACCGTAGATAATGATAATTAAAAAATGGCCATAACGGAGTATGTAGGGGCGCACTTAAGTGGGACACTACAGACAAAAAAAATATTACAGAATAATTTGATAGCGATCACGTGTATTATCAGGACTTATGTCTACCATCCCACCAAATTTCATTTCTCTCGGACCTTTTGCGAATAGAAACCCCCCATTGCTTGGACTACTAGATCAGAGATAAATTAGATATTTATGACTTTGTCTTAACCTTATTATAGTGACAAAATGTCAAAAACGAGCATCCCACTGTGGAACACATTAAAGTCCCTAGATAGAGAAAGTACCTACAGCAATTGGCAGTCATTCTGTTCCCCCGCTATGATTAAATGGTAAAAGTAATAGGTACAAGGATAATGTATAAAGATAAACAAATCTAGAAAAGCTTTAAAAGAACATTTTAATAAAGCACAGTTAAGTTAAACATATTTTACCTTAACCACACTATAGAGCAAGTACACGGTTCTTCCCTGTACAAATCCGGATTTCCGGACCTCCTTGAAGAAATACGAATTTTCTGCCGTCACTTGGATTTAATTCGACCTGGAAAAATTAAGCTGAAATTGAAATTTGCAAATTGAGCAATTAGTTCGAAAACGCATTTAATACGATTTAATATTAAGCAAATAGTTCGAAAATTTTGAAAACGCATTTACCTCACATATCCTAGAGCAATCCTTTAAATGAAATCTGCGGATAAGATTCATCCATAACTACCGCCGTTTTACATTTCGTTGCCTATCAATTTTTTTGTTTAAAGTTAAATTTTTAACTAACAAACTCTGAATGTTTACCTGATGTTGGAAATCGAAGATCGAAGTACTCTCACATTATCGCCATTACTTTTACACTTAAGAACACAGCAACTAGGCATTTTGTTAATGTTATTATTGTCAAAATTGACAGGACACCACGTAAATTAAATTAAGTGTCAGTTTAATTGTCAAAAAATGACATAGCAAACAGTAGCTAACATGTGTTGCAGTCATATTGTTCCCAAATAAGGGGCTATCTTATTTTAGTGACTTTAGAACACATGGCTCTTATTTTATTTCTTCATCTCTTTCTGGTGTTTGAAGATAACCTGAACTACTGAACTTATAACTGTATCGACAAATCATGAGTGTGGTGTCTATCCACTTACAACTAACAGGTACAAAATGTTTGTTAACTCGACCAGTTGCTACAATTAATGTTTTATTAACTTATTTAACAGCTGTAAAATTTATAATATATATAGTTACGTCGATACCGTCTTGCGAAAATATCATAATCCAGGATGCGCAAATTTTACAGTTGCATTCATTTTATTCTTAGGTTACACAAATCAAAGGTTAGACTTAAATAGGTAGGTATGTATATAACAAACTAAGGTACGGTAAGGTATAATTAGTCTACTGAGCCGGAATATGATTAAGTCGCTTTCAGAATAGAAAATAATAATAATATAGCACAAATTTTATATAATTGACAGAAATAGCAATATATTTACATTATAATATGGTCTTATTACAATTAATTCTATATCCGACAGACATCGTATTGATTTAAATTTGACAGCATGTAGGATATATTGAGATAATCTGCCACTATGCAAATAACTAGGATATATTTCATCCATCCAAGCATTTATTGACTAACAACGTCATAATATATCGAAATGTCAATCCAATATCTCGTCTAGGTACCAAAACCTAAGATTAATCTTAACCTAAATCAAACAGAAAATAGGATAAATTATGTTATGAAAGAGGTCTACATGTGATTATATGGCTGTTATTTATTAGTATTTAATAGGCTTTTTGATTATCATTAGTTACCTTCTGGTTCGACAACTGTGTTCTTTGAAGCAGGTTATCGCCTGATCTAATATTAATCATGAACATGAACTAGGATTTCTATCTATGAATATTACCGAGGCATAGTTCTATAGATCCTTTATAACTTAGGGATTGGTTGTTGATCATAAATATATGATTTCAGGGGCGGATTGAGCGGTCTAGAATTTGGGAAATTTCTAGAACGGTCTTCCCAAAGCTAAATTCGAGGATCTATTCTATTATGTATTATAAATTATACGGATTCTTTTTAAGTTTAGTATACAAATTAACGTAATACCTAATACTGTTTAAATATGCTTGTGACAAAATTAGAAACATATTTTTTAGGTATATTTTAATTATATATGCAATATTTATATAATATTATTTTTAAATTGTTGCGAAAGGTTTTAAAAGGCGAATTTTGAGCAAAAATTATAGGGTTTTTATTTTATTTTCAAAACCTTTTCTCTTCCAAGTTACAGCCTCTAAAGTTGGGGAAAAAATGTTTCTCATACGTTCTGTTGAAAAATATTATAGGGGTTGGTTCATTAAGGGGTTCGTTAGTCATTTTATTAGGGCAAGTTTTCCGACAAATTTCATTCTTCTAAATTCTGCCCATGGAGAAAATAAATAAATAAAATAAAAACAATTTCCCCCAACTTCAGAGGGCCATAATAACCTGAAGGGGAAGGGATTTTGAAAAAAAATGAGGCTCCCCTTAATATTTGCTGAAAGTTCATATCTTAAAAGCTTCGCATCAATTTAGAAACACCCGGTATATTAATCTAATTTATTAGAATCTTTTCCCCTGAATATTTTGGTTTATTATTCAACTCTTATAGACTGTAATAAAGGTTATTAAAATACAGTAAATGTGAGAGGCTCATAACATGAAGGTTGGCAATTTGTGACATTTTTGGTGATTTGGCTTTCTTGTTCTTAATAAATTTTCAAGAAATCAAGAGCACAAAAATTGTTACAAGTTCTGGTGATGATTGATAATGATAACTAAATAACAGTTACATTCAGAACCGGAAATCTTGACCAAAAACCGAGATTAGATAAATCACAGATGTACAGCCAGATTAAAATACCTACAGATGTACAGCCAGAGTATGCAATGAGTATGAAATCATAGCCTTTGAGAGTAATAGTCCTTTTGCAAGAACGTCGTTGCGAGTTTTTGAGGCAGAAACTTCAAATTGGATCGATCACCAAAATTCTAATACGACTTTTACGTAGAACCTTATCTAGGGTAACCTGGGTAACGACGAAATATTAACTGGCTAATTTTTATTGCCTTGGAAAATTAGGAAATGCTCTCTACGGAAAATCTACGGGTGTTATATATACATACTTTATTTACATCAGGTATGCTAATATTTTAAAATACTATCTTAAAAATCTTTCACTTTTGCTTTAATTTTGTTTTAAAAAATGTACTTTTTACAATCTAAATATTTTATAATTTAACGAAGCTGCCGTTTGTTTATATATAATAACATATTTTCAAATTAAACATTTACGACCATTATTGCAAAAGTTATTAACATTTATAAAATAGTGTAAAACACAGGCTTTTTCGCCATTATTTCGATTACTTATTTATCGATTATAACGCACTTTTCTCTAAGACCAAATGGGTAAATTCTATAGCCTAAAAAACTGCTTTTTTCGACTTTGGTCATTATTTATTTAAAAAATGGGAAATCTGACTATATGGCTGTTTAATTTTAATCTAAACGATTAGGTATACATACTACTAAAATATTAGATACAAAAAAACTTTAATGTAGTAATTTATAGTTGTTTTAAAGATTGTTTTTTTTGCAGATGATAATAATATAATACTAATATCTCTACCCCTCATTCTAACCACAATGGTTAGCCCAGAAGTCAGAGACTTGAGCGGGAGAGGGGGCGGCATATTATTATTTCGCGAGCCGCATATTAGACCAGGATCGACTTATGTTGGTAAATTCTAACCACCATTCAGTGCAGGAATGAGGGAAACCTGGAAAACCTCATTTGTTAGATCTTGAGGATAAATTATTGAAAATTTATCCACACACTCTGCTAGGTGTTCGAGCAGAGAGCTAGCACGCTAACAACTCGACCACCGTCCCGGTACATACCTACCTACAGACGTACAAGTCCTTTTACAAGAACGCCGCGCCGTGGTGAGGTGGTGGAGAGACCAGTCTGATTTCCATTTTCGCGTGGCGAGTTTTTGAGATAGACTTCAAACTTCAAAAAAGAACTTCAAATTGGATCGATCATCAAAATTTTATAATATCTTGGCTTCTAGATAACGTAGAACCTTCTAATAGGACTTTTACGTAGAATTTTTTATCTAGGGTAACGACGAAATATTAACAACTGTCTAATTTTTATTACCCTGGAAAAAGAGGAAACGCCAGAAAATCTATGTGTTTTATTATCCATACTTTAGTTACATCATGAATGCTAATATTTTGCAATAAATTTTTTACTTTTACTTGAATTTTGTTGTAAAAAATTTACTTTTTATAATCTGAATATTTTATAATTTAATGAAGCTGCCATTTGTATATATATATATATATATATATATATATATATATATATATATATATATATATATATATATATATATATATATATATATATATATATATATATATATATATATATATATATATATATATAATATAATATTTATATCAATATCTTTATCAACATCATTTTGGACATCTTCTGGCTTCTGGAACATCTGCGTTTTCACATTCACAATTTAACCCCATACATTATCCTCAGAACTTGGAGTCGCTAGGTAATTCCTAATTTTCTGTAGCCGCAATTTCCGTGACAACCTTTTGTGCACCCCGCAAGCTGTTTGCTCTAGTATAGTCTGCCGTGCAGGTTTAGTTATACTAATTGGAATTAATCCATTTTTAGATTTTTTCAACCCCAACAATTTCAAATATTTGCTTTCCATTGTTGAATTTGGTGGTACGTCCTTAAGCCGTGCTATTCAGTGGCAGTAGAAGTTGGTGGCAAATGGGCTAGAGAAAATACTGTGCTCTTCGATAATATTTGAAAAAGTTGTAAGCGACAGCTACTTCAACTGTTGCTCTTAATGGCATACAGAGAAATTACGATGTATACCTATAGATGCATAATTGATATCTTCAGGACTTGCATTGTTATTTAAAAATACTTCAAAATATTATTCCAATATTAAAAAAAGCAGAAGGTGTATTGCATGCACTGAATGCATGAATGAGGTAGAGAAATTTTTTATTTTGTAGAAAGTTGAAACTGTTTTTATACTTTAGCTGTTAGGTACGTTTTCGATACTAGGTTTTAATAAATATACATTTGTATATGATTCTGGTAACATTGATACAATTAAGAGAAAATCGACATCTTGGTCAACTATAACAACCTTCAATCTTCTTCAATCTTCAAAACAGCTATAAATTAGTACATTGAAGTTTTTTATGTAAGATCATATGAACATCAAAATTTTTAGTACATAGGTACTATGGGTATGGGTACTATAGGTAACGTTATTATTATCATTGATAAACCGGAAATAATTCTTTTATTGAATAAAAATATGTTTTTAGGTGTAAAAGTTTTAAATATTTGTTTTTATCTTTATATGGTATAAAGGTAAAAAGTGGTAAAATATTAAAAAGTAGGTGATTTTGAATGAGTGTATCTCAGCCATTTCATCAGAAATACTTTTATCGGTTTCCATTTTGCGAGAAACTACGTCAGCTTTCTTATTTGTGGAGCAATGCCTATACGGCATTGATTATAATGCCTATACGGCATTATTTCTGAGCGGATTTAGCGCTCAGAAAGAAATTATACACAAAAATGAAGAAGACAAAACTGTCGTCTTTTTTGAATAGTTCTTTTACTTAAAGTAATTTGTTGAAAAAAAGTTTTTGACTTTATAATTTCTCATTTCGAGAGGAAATTTGATTCTCTGCAAAAAATCGCATTATATATATATATACCTATAGGTCCGAAAAAAAAATCGTTTTTGAATTACAGTTAAAATATTTAAAAGTGGACAAATTTATTCGGTTCTTAAAATTCCAAGCCTAAATTTAATAGCACTTTGGGGATTTATCAATTTCAAGGTAAAATTTAACATATGAAATAATAAAATACCTCCAACGAATTGGTTCATTTTACCCCGTTTTTTTTTCGCAGACAGACAATTATTGATTATAATAATTATTGTATAAATTGCTGCATGATCTTAGTTATGCTGCCAGGTTCTTATCAAAGTTATAGCATATAGTAGCCTCAATAATTTGTATTACTTATTTATCTTATCAGAACAAATAGGTATATTCATGTTGTAAAGAAAATAAGCAATTAATTGCGAATATAAGCAAAAAAAGCATTTAATTATAGATCAAGCGACGAACCTAAATATATGGAATAGGTACTGTAAAAACTATTAGGTACAATAACAGTTTCAAGGACACGTGGTCAATAACATTGCCAATTTTTTAAATTAAGCGATTGATAATGCGCGTTAAATGGAAACTATCGTTCTCTCTTTCACACTTACCAAATTTTTCATAAATTATACTTCGGATGAATATACACCCCCATGAGATTGGTGTTTTTGGGTGTTTAGTAGTTAGTTTGTTTAAAGATTCATTGCTCATACAGATAAATACCCCTCAAAGGGCAGGAATATGCAAATATATCTGCTATCCTATCTTGAATTATTCATGAATATCAATTTTTTTAATTAAAAACAACAAAAACTGAACTTTTTTTTCAAGTTTCAGTAGCGTGCATGCCCACCACTGGCAGGAATGACAGCGCGCAGAATGAATTAGATTTGGTTTTTTTTCTTGAGGAATTGCTTGATATTCATTCTAAGCTCAGTGCTACCCTTAGCTGCTACAAAGTTATTGGCTGCACAGGACGATGAACGGCTCTTTTCATCCTACAAATGCTCGATATAATTTAGATCCGGGTTTTTAGATAAAGAATTATTTTTTATTTTTTGATTCGTTTTAATATTGAAAATACTACTGGGCGAGTTGTATAGAAACCCGTCTCCCGAAAAATGTAAGTGACCTCGAGAGATCTGTCGATGTCGCGGAATATAATATATACTCCCAAAAAAACACCTAATCACCGGGTGAGAAATTTGCCTGGAGGTGGCAGGAAAAACGTTTCTCCAAACATCGAGGCATGCTACAAGAGTACTGCAAAATCGAGAAACGATTATTTGACATATATAAACATGGGCCGGCGGAAAGCAGTTCAGTTGATATCTGATGAGTGAACATCTCGAGAAATTTGTTGAGTTGTATATGTCAATCAGTTCTCAAGTTTATTTTTTGTTAATTAGTAAGGTAATAAATTAGTATTGTTACAGGTGTTTTTATTATTGGATCTACGAAATTTAGTACTGTTTGTGTACAGGGTTCAAACATATAACAATTGCATTGTAGCTACTATAGGTTTCAAAGGTATTAGTGGCTCACTTCGCAAAGTCCTTGTCCCTGTCATTACCTGAAAATAATGACATTATTAATGAAAGTGTAAAGTATATAAAAGTGGAGTGATTGCAAGTAATGAAGTGGTAATGAAGCAGGTCCAGATATTTTTATATTCGAGCATCATTATTAGCAGGCGGAGGGTATACTGTCAGTAGTAATGATCATGTAGGGTGAAAATATTATTACTACATCATTACTCAATTCATGTGATTGTGAGCACATAATGAAATACTTGCTGCATATGAAAGTGGATTTGGGATACAGATTTTTTTCAAAACGTCGATTTTCAGATTCGAACCTTTAAGAATCGATTCAGAAATAAATCGATGGTAAAGTATTCTATTTTTGCATAATGATCCGACTTTTGAGGTTTAAGCAAAATAGCTAAATGCGAAGACGAAACGCACATCACACACAATCGCACATATATTATGATGGCAACGTAGCAGGGTGTTATTAGCAGGGTGTTATTTTTGCCTTTTATCACTTCTCAATTCCATGTGAAAACGAAAATTCAATCAGTCGATTATGTTAAAGAATCGGAAACAAAAAGAATCGATCCGTAAAAAAATTAAAGATTAAGAAATCGATTCAAAAATGTTAATCAATTATTTTAAATAATCGATTGAAAACGGCATCCCTAAAATAAATATCCTTAACGACGTGCGGGCAAGCGAACAGCAGCAGAAGAACAGCAGACAGGATATGCAACAATATGATTTAACGAGAGAGGAAACTCTCCGTAAACCTATGGCATATGGAACTCTTCCTGAATCATGGAATTCGACCCGATATTTATAGAAACAAAATATAAATTCAGCCATAAATAAGTTGTTACTCATTTATAAAAAAACGTTGGGTCAATTATGTGCGACCATTATATAGGTACATTTATATCATATATTATTTCAGTCACTTTTGAACAAATTATGAATCAAAATAGTGAATGTAAATAGTTGTATTATGGCCGAATTAAACATATTTTTGCATCCAGTAGTCCATTTATCGAAAAATATTTTTGGATATTGGAGTTTTTGGATGACGAAAACGGGAGAAGAATGAAAATCGTTGAGATCTCACTTGTTACAAATGGCATCACGAAAAAATGAAAAACCGTATAAATAAGAAATAATATCACCATCAGCAAGGATATATGATTCCTGTTATACCAGGAGAGAATTATTGCAAATTAACAATTCTATTCGGCGCATCAACCCAATGGTAATTTTTTTAATGTAAAGTGATGGACTAATTTCGTAAAAAAACGCCCCAGGAAGCAATCCGACGTGTGCACTAAAAAAACACACTTCCAGACTTCAAGTAATTCTCGTGACAGCGTAGGTCTAACATTTCACTGTTAGACTTAAATTCTAAGGTTCGTGTTAAATGTTTAGGACGACCCACAGCAGATTTAAAGATAAATCAAACGAGTAAGAAAAAAAAGTCTTTTACTCGCCGTTTTACTAGAAGTGTATACGATCGTAACAAATGGACATGTCGATGGAATGTTGCTTGTTATTTTATACTCCAAGCATGGATAAAAATTGGAGCCTTATAGGTGTAACTAACTTAAATCATTAAAGAGAGTTTGAGGTTGTTTATTCTAGAGACAAATACATGGGGCTACGCGTATACTGGAATTTTTTTTTTTTTAATTATTAGGAAACATTTTCCGAGCTTGTTAAATTTCTTAAAATTATTATGACAACACCTCTAAGCGTTGCCTTTCCACTTTAAAAATAGTAAAGACTTTTCTCAGAACTTTTCTATGTCTTTCTATGTCGAACGATCGACTTGATGCACTAGCAATGTTGGCCATAAAGAGGACTTTGTATTTGAAATACCGAACTTCGATGAAAAGATTAGACAATTGGTATCTATTAAAAACAGACGTATGGATTTTTCGTTTAAGAAATAAGTAGGTGTGTTATAAACTAAAATAAATGTTGGGTATTGATAGAATTGTGTTCGGAATTATCAGAGGAGAGGAGTTTTTAACTACTACAACTAATTAAAGGAAAATTTGGTAAGTAGTTAGTAAGTTTAATAAGCAGGTTTTTTTTATAGCAAATGTTATGGGAGAAAAAAGGCTCAGCCCATCAATTTTGTTTCTTGCGCACTGTCCGCCAGTGCATTAAGACGCTGTCTTGTAGAAAAGATATAGGATTCTCCGAAACCGCAAAATAGATGAATATCGAATATACGATTCAGTGGTTTCACTAACTTATTGAGCAAATAAAATAAAAGTTAGGATTAAATTATAAGATCTGCAAAATTCTATAGAACATCTTTCATATATTCGGGAATTAGTATAAGCGTTGAGTGAGAAATATAACTTCTCACTCAACGATATAAGAAACAAAGTATGCAGCAAGTGTTGGCGAAAATTAACAATTTTAGTTTTACGCTAATTATTCACGATTAAGCAATAACAATCAATAACAAAATTAATCAAATTTTTAATTAATGATGCCACATAAGTTTGCTCAATTTATAGGCATATTCTGAATCGACAAGCCTTATGTCATTCAACTGATTAAACTGGTCACGTTCAGTGACCACCCTAGGATATAATTACTTTTTAAATAACAAAAATAATGTCAATAATCGCAATACATTCTTGATTAGAATAGCTGAAGTCATTTTTTATGACGTATCCATAGTTTGCCCGATTGAGTTGATTATAGATTGGAACGCATGAAGCAATGTGTGGAATCCGAGCAAGGCTAACCTGACGGCGTCGAGACAAGTGAAGGCGGAATGATCTAGTCACGATACGGTACTGTTTCAACGACGATATGATTTCATAATTATGTTCCAATATTGTTTGGTGAAATTTTCAGTAGATAAAAACACGTTTGTTATTGTACTTTTATATTTATCTACATCCTATATCTACATCTTTTAAATGGTTTATTTTAAATTAACATTTAAATTTACATGTAACGCAAGTAATTACCAGCTCCCTTATTCGTAAAACCTCGTTTACATGGAGGGGTAATACTTATAAAATATAAGAATGCTACATAATTAATTTAAGCTTGGGCTCAAATGAATTATGTAACGTTGAACTTACATACAGCGGTATGGAAGAATAATATCCACTATTGTCAAAGTTTAACAAATATATATTTAGAAAACACTATTATGGTAATCATTGACATCATCAAAAATTAATACATTATATTGCTAGTTTTAGCAATTCCTTATGTCCTATATTCTCTTCTGCATTTCCATTTCCCGATTAAAACCATATTCCCATTACGGTCTTCTGTGAGAAAAATCAGACGTGAATTTCAAATACATAAGTATATGGTTTCTCATATTTTCTTCATCGTCGCATTGATTTAAGGTTTCACAAGTACCACAATACACAATGATTCTTGCTTCAATTTATTACAAGAAAATCAATTACAAGGATTTGAAACATATAAGTAGTTTTAGCAACACCATATTTTCTGAATGTATATAATTTTAGTTCAGTAATGATGCTCCCTCCTCACCTTTGTTTTAACTACGAAAGACGAAGACAGCGGGTATGAGTCACTCTCATTTACCTCCGAAGCCGAGTGTAAATATATGCCAACTTAACAATAAAACATTCAATTTGACAAAAAATACTTGATCTGGGATCCCAAAAACCCAGAAATAAAGATTTTGAATCGTTTTGGACCATAAAGGCAATATTCATTCGCCATTTTGAAAATTCATCAGTACTTTGTTCTTGAGACAGCATGTTAACAAAAAAGCGGTATCCGAACGGACGGACATTTAGAATGTCGCAAAAAAATTATGATTTTTTTAAAGATGAAGTTGTACGACGAAAATCTGCGATTTTAGTTTAGTTTTAATAAATATTGAAATTGATAAATAAATTTGGTTTTGAAAGTGATTCGTTGCTGTTATATTTAATTCATTTGGTATGTACTGTTTACATCAGAATAAAGAGTTATTTTATATAAGTTAGTCCTCATTACATACATACTTAGGTGATTTTAGAAGTATATTTGTTCTAGCCAACGAATCTGATTCATTTTAATACAAAAATGTAATTTAAAACAGCTTATTGGTAAAAGTAATCTCTTGTATAAGGCAATACAATTGCGTTAATAGATGATAAAACCGAATATGTATTGTACCTTGATATATAATTCTCAATAACTTCGCTTGATGCGTTTTAATCGAATTTTACGTCAAGGTCGATTTATGAATGGATGGTGAGGGGTTGCCGTTTTGTACTTGTGTTTTCGTTAGTGGGTTCTATATTTTTTTGTATTTATTACGATTTAGGTGAATAAGATAAGTGTGTAATTATGGAGCATTCTTATATAGTTTTTAAAAGGGTGGATCATTTAAGTCCGGAAAATGTTACTTTTCATCGCTAAGTATTTTCAAGGCTAGCTACAATCTTTGACGGCTTGGCTTGACAGGGGCTCTGGTCAGAAGAAGCAGCGTTGCCGAACGGCCGCCGCCCGTACCCGCCGTCTTCCATCTAACAATGTATGGTAAAATTAAAACCTAAATAAATTAAATTTAAAATTATAATGCCACGTACTAGAAAAAGGAGAAAATAAAATATTTTGTTTTCATTTTTTTAATTTATTCAGTTGAACCGTAACCGCAATCGTACGATTATTAGTTTGTTAATCGCAATGGTAACCGTGAAAACCAGAACCATTGAATCAGTACCGAAAACTTTAACCTTGTAATTAAACTTTAACTTTGTAAAATTTTTACAAATCCTTGGCACATTCTCCACTGTCATCTTTTTAAAATCTTTAGTGCAATCGAGACGTATTTTTAATTAATCCGGCGTGTAAGTAAACAAGTAAACAAAATAGGTTGTTTTTTAAGTGTGTAGCTCATTATTTTACAATTTTGGATATTCATGCTTAATTTATTTGTAATACACCAATTCTTAATTTTAAATAATTGATTCTGAATAAATGTACAATCCTCATATTTAGCACAGCATAATAAATTTTGACATTATCGGTAAACAACAGTTATTCACAGTCAATAATATCAGCCAGATCATTGCTAAATAAATTAAATAGTATTGGCCCCAAATTCGATCCCTATGGAATTCCTGAAGTGGCCAAGCAATAATGTCATTGATAACCTTTGTAAGTTACAAATTGAACTCTGCTAGAAAGGTATGACGAGAAGAGTGAAATAAGGGAATTAGTAAACACAAAATTAGAAAATTTTTGTAAAATAATGTTATGGTTAATATTTTAAAAAATCTTGGAATCTTGATTATCAGTGCCATGTTCCTTTCGCTTCTGTGTATGTGTCTGTATGTGTTTCGTTCCAAATATTTAGTATATTTCATACTTCACTAATATATTGTATAAAATTTAATTTATTTTCGTTAGTTCCATTGATCTTACTTCCATGATATGATCATAGCTACTCAATTGTTGTATGTCTCCGCTACCCGTATTTTTAGTTTTTTTTTGTTTAGTAATACCCTTTCTCCTACACATTCCTACAAAAACCAAGTTGTTACTATTTTCTACCAGTCAAATAATATTAATTTGACTAAGCCTATGCGCTTAGTTCAAATATGAAGATATTGACCATGTAATTTTTTTATATATCATATTTTCTATAAATATATTTTCTTTATTATTATAATATGTCATTTTTGTTTCTCTGACTAGTCAAGTGTGATTTATTCCACCTTATATTTTATATTTTCATTACATTTTGTCTCATCTCATCGCCGTCTCATATACACACACACACACATATATATATATATATATATATATATATATATATATATATATATATATATATATATATATATATATATATATATATATATATATATATATATATATATATATATATATATATATATATATTTGAAATATACTGTGCCGCTAAATAAAACAACAATATTAAGTTAGTATTAGTTATCATTGACTAATTGTATTTTTAAAATAAAAGAAAACGGCGATTTTCACTAAAATACCGAAGTTAACACAAAGTGAGTGTGTTCCAAATTGTGACCATATCGATGTGAAGCGTTTCTCTTTTCATCATCAATTATTGAAACTTATACAATTAGTCTTACTGTTAATTCAATCATTGTACTAATCAAGATTAACACTTGAGCTTTTGCGATTAGACTATTGTTTTATTGTTAAGTTAATTGTAAGCTTTCAACTCCAAAACAGAAGTCAATGCTTAAAATTTAAGTGCAGAATGATAAATTACTTTTAGACTTTAGTATCTACTGATGATCAGTATAGAATTCTTGTGATAAATAACTTAATAATATATAAATGACACTTGCCTATACTCAGTCATTAATTATAGTTTTATTACAATAAATTTTATTAAAATATAATACCTGCAATACTGAAATCAATAACAGGCATAGTTATATTTCTCAAGAAGAAAGTGGATTAACGTCATCCACATCAAATTTATTTGTTGGTCATTGGAATGGCTTTGACAACAATCATAGAATAGATATTAGTAATTTAAGATTAGTTAGAAATGTGACCAATAATAGACAGTTGGATGCATTTGAGAGCATAGAAATTGTAAAATGTAATAGTAGTATGAATAGCGACAAGGGATCTATACCGTATAGCCCGCTTTACGCGTTGCTTAGCAACCGATGATTGAACCGTGATTAGTCACGCGTAAATTTCACGGTGATATCATTATTGACGTCACCATGAAAATAGTATAAATATGGTAGATTTTGTAGTTTAAGATTAGTTTTAATCGTCTCCGGATGATGCCAACTTGGTTGGCGAAACGCGCGTCGAGCGAAGTGAAAGTGTTTTGGTGTTTGTGGAAACTACTCCGAGTGTTACAGTTACATCAAAGGTTCCAGCCCTATCCAGTGGTTAAATATATAAAAAACAGTTACCCCTGCGAAAAGGATGTTCAAGGATAATTAATTTTTCTCTTAAAAGCTCCTACATGAAAGCAATACTTTGTTATTTATTAGCATGGTACCATATTTCCGTCTATTTCTATAGAATTTTACTGAAGAAATATTTTCCAAAATGCTGGCTAATAATTTATTAAGATATATTATGCAATACAGCTCCAGAAATGTGAGACATTAAAATCGCAGTTTTAAATTGTGGTATTTCCAGAAATGAGATAATCATAATTATTGTATTTTTTTATTTTGAGGTTAGGTAGTTCATCAAGTAAAATAGAAAATACATATTAATCCCAATAAAATTAAAATGTTAATTTTTTTTTCTTGTTTTTGGAAGATAGGTATTAATGACGACGAAGACATATAATTTCGAAGGTGATGCTGAGGATGATAAAGAAGTAACTGAATACTGTTGTATTACAGTTTTTAGTAATATTATTAGGAGCATAAGCTTTTTTCAACTTTTAGAAATTCGTGTATTAAACAACAATATTCAATAACATCAATAATATAATTATGTAGAGTTTAATGTAAATGTGTAGAGAAGTATACTGGCATAAGTTAGCTTACACACTAATATTTTAGGTAGATATTTATTGCGGATGGAGATATATAAAAGGGATTTAGCTGAATTTTTCGTGCATATGGACATTGTCTGTAATTAATTGACATTTTTCACATATTTTTTAAATTTTTGTATTGGGATAAACCGTAAATAAAAATTGGTTTAAAACCTAAAAATCATAGTACCTACATTGGCGTCATAATGCTACGACTACAACAAACAAGCAGCGTGCATGGACGTTGCAAAATCATGCTTTAAACTAATAGGAAACGGCTATTTGTGAAAGAATGTTTCCTTCCGCTTGGTATACCTACTTATATCCTAGTGCCCTAAAGAATCGTTTTCGAAGGAGCACCACCTTCAATTACCATTTGCCGGCTATCCAAAATGGCGGCTAATTTCTAAAAATCTAATAAATATGATTTTTTGGTAAATCCATTGATTTTATAAGAAAATAGTAAAACACAGTTGTTGAGCTTTGAACAGCCAACAAAAAAGTATTTTGGACATTTCGCGATTAGAATTGAAATAAAGCCGTTATTTAATAAATTTTTCAAATTATTAAATTTCAATTTTTTTTCCGAATCATTTATTTATGTTTTTAAAGAAATATTAATTTAAATTACACACTCCCTTACAAGAAGTACATAACAACGTGCAATGTAAACCTACTTTCTTACAAGCACATATATTTTCTTTACAGTTCTTTTGTAGCCGCACCATATCAGTTGCCTCAAGGCTGTCGACACCTCAGGTAAAGTTGACCAGTATGGTGAATAAATACCATATTTTTTACACCAATCCCAAGATCCCGTATTGGCAATGTAGGATTTATTTCCAATGATTGTCCCCATACATGGCCACTTTGGTACGTGGCTCTTCGAGTATGTTTGTCTAAAGCGGCTTTAGAAGGTGGGAGGTTTGCAGTATTTCTTCCCTTCGACGTGAGAAATGCCTTTGAAGTTAACGATAAGTTCAGCATCCGACTGCTTTGAAGTTAAAGATGCCTTTCGGGCATCGTTAACTTCAAAGCAGTCGGATGCTGAACAGTACATTAAGACAACAAATCTTTGCAACAAATTTAAAACATGGTCAGAAATAAATCTTTGAGGCTTAGATATAAAAGAAAAAGCTTCCGTTACACCAGGGAAAATTTTCCAGGTGTTCCAAGCAGTCGACTTTCCCTTGTCTGAGAAAAATGAGACGTTATCACATCCCGTGAATGCTTAAAACCTAACAAAGCTTCACATTTTTGTTGACCCAAATGTGCAGCTAACCAATTAACATATATTACTCTAAAGTGCTTATTGGCACTTAAGTGAACGTATAGAATTTTCAATCCTTGCATATAGGTACAACCGATGTAAAAAAGCAGCTAACACTACAACATCGGTGTCTTCTAACACTACAACATCTGTTCTTATGCAAATATTTTTCCAACCTTGGCGGATGAAATCCTGTACGTGTAATATAATAAATATCTGCTTCTTCGTGACTGCAGAGCGATAAATGTGAATTTTGGGAATTGCGGTTTCAAATTATCCTAACGTCAATTATTGTGCATAGTGTTTCCATAGGACAAAGAATGGATGATGTTGTACATGAATTGGATAGAAAGTGAAACAGGTCTGTTTTATTGCCTGTGTTCCTAAGAAAATCCGACCAGTTTTTAGGAAGTAGTAAGTACATTACCACCAGCAACCTGTCGTCGCGTTCCTCCTCCACGTGTGATTAAATTTTTCAAACTATTATTCTTGTATATGTCCCAAATGATATCAACGCGTTTTAAATTAAATTTATCAGCCTTATGTTTGATGTGCGATTGAAACACTTTGGCTGAGTATTCAGCAAAATTTAAAACACCCTTAGGCAGTAATAGGTGTACCAATGCAGGCCCATCATAGACCACAAAATCATACTGAAATCTTCTGTCTGAATAAATTTTGCATAGCATCGGTTTCTTATAGAATAAGAGAATATAATCTTAACAAGGATTGATTTATCTGATCTCTTGACTCCGTTTAAACATACAGCTGTTGGGAATGATTCTCATATGCAAAAAAATCAATCAAATCTATGTCACGATTTGAACATACTATAAAAAGTAGAGAATAAATCCACATCAGATTTCAGGACTTTATCAACATTGCGGATTTTACAACCTTTTTAGGTTTACAAAATAAGCGAATTTTATTGGCTTTTATTGAATCATATATGGATACCTCTCTGCTTCTTAAGCGTTCATCAACAAACTTGTTATATAGATCTAGTCCTTTATATCTAAACAACAGAAATATATTATAATGTGTCGCGGAAATAACCGTGTATGAAGACCTACCTAACATATTATTTAGACATTCGTCATTCATTGTTATTTTGTTATGAATGCAGAAAAAGTATCTTTTGGTTTCAAGAAACGGATTTACAAATTCAGCGTAAGCCTCTTTTAAAAGTTGTATATTTTCTTTAAATTTCATTTGAAAAGCTGGCGATTTATATGTTGTTATGTTTAATTTGGAATATCATGATATAAACAGGTCGATAGTTCGGTTTAAAAATATATCAATAGCTTATTCATTAGAATGGTTATGTTTCAAACACGCATAAATCCAGCATTGTGCTTGGATCACCCGGTGGGCACCGGCAGCTACCATAGGCGTAGAATTTATTCAACAGGCGGAAGTTAAATAGTAAGAAGTCGCTAATCAGCACAGTTGCTTAATTAATTCAATACAATTATAAAGTAGGTAAGTATTTATGTAAGATTTACGTGAATAATTGAAAAACAACTACTGCACGCAACAGTTTTTAATAATTTTTGTAAAGCGCTACTCAGCGTGACATATAACTAATTGTAATATATAACACACTTAACAATAAATTATCAATGAATTTTAAATTTATTTTCGTCTACAAATAGTTTTTACAATAGTGTTTGTTGCAACATAAATTTTCTAATAAAACTAAAACTAAACAGTAGACGATTATTGTTCAAAGAAGTAGAAAAGTTGACATGCACACGATACTGTGATATGTATGTTGTAAACGTCTGCAACTTCCCCATCATTTTTCATGAACCAAAGTGATCATTTATTATTGATCGTTGATTGATAATTATTTACGGATGGTAAATAATTATTTTTTTATGAATGTTTTGTATATTTTCGGGTACTTATATACGGTTTGGTGCATTAGAAAAATATCTCCAAATGCGCTTCGGATAGTTTTTTTTTTCCTTTAATTTCGAATTGTAGACTTTGCAGTTGGTAGTTTTATAGTTGAAAACATAGATTTTTCATGCAAACCGGATATTGTTTCCTACATTCCGTGTATGCATATTCTGCTTTACTATATACATACTTACTAATTATTTACAGTCGGTGATCAGTTAGGTATGATTTTCTGTCACCATCTATCATCCTAATTATATAATATTGTACATTTTATAGTTTATCACCAGTTTTAATTTGGTTTTGAACCTTATAGCGCACTTGGAATTAGAAAGAAATGTAATATTGTAGGTCAATTTGGATTATATTTTGCAAATAATTCTATGTATTGACACGAAATATCAAGCGTATTAGAAAAGTAGAAAAGCTGTACCGACACACTAAATATACAATTTGAATATGAAATCTAGTGTCACACTGTCGGGTACAGAAAGTGATTTTTTGTAATAGGTAGCAATAACTCAAAGATAATTAACCAGCGGTCATAATCAACTCGTGAAATTAAAAAAAAATTTTTGCAAAAACCGTAGAAGACAATCGAGGTGTATGTAGATACTTTCTGTCATTAGGTATAGGTACATAGTTCTACAATGGTCCTGCTCTGAAACATCGTGTTATGCTTTATGGCAATTTGATTGGAAATATGTATAGAATTATGAAAACTGACTTCCCGATCTAATACAAATAAATAATTAAGGGAATGTTTATTTACCATTTGAGTACATTAGCTACGAATGTGTTTACTTTGTACCACGACCACGCTTGTCTAAAATAAAAGAGCCAAATATTTTACCGGAAATGTAGGCGCGTTCAGTAAAGTGCATAAGCTGCCGGTAATTTGAGAACGACGCTACTGTCAATTTGGAAAACCCTCGAAATAAAGATGCCTGAAGAGAGCTCATATTTGCCTCGACTATCCTCACTTTATAACACGTGCCTCTACTTCCGGCATAGGACATTATAGGTAGTTTTTATAGTCCAATATTTACTAAAGTATGCAGAAGAACAGGGGAATTGTGAAAGTCAATAATGTCAAGCATTACACACAGCGTAGTTTGGTAAGCTGTGCCTTATATGTTCCTACCGAGTGATCACTAAATCATGTTATATATATGTTCCTGGATTGCGTTTAGATGTTTAACTTTAATTTTCAATTTTATAGGAATGTATAGAAATGTCCAAGTAATAAAAAAGTTTATTTTGCTTTATCTTTAAATTTACAGAAAAAAAAATAATCTAATTATTTTCTTGTCATGATGCGTATGGATTTATTGAATTGTTAAAGATGCAATTATTATTATTGTTAATGAGCGCTAAAAGTTTGACGGTAACTGTGGGACATGTAAATAATAAAAATATCCGTAGAATATATTTTTGAAAAAATACTTGAACGCGTCAATTTTTACTTTTAATGTGCCATTTTCGGAAATTGCTAACTAATCTGTACAGTGGCGTATTCCTGATCTATTTTTTTAATGGCTACATGTCTTTATTTTTAGTTTGAAATAATACCTATATTTTTTTGAAACGTTATTGAATGGTGCTTTTAAATTTGTTCTTTTTTCAGGAACCGAGTTATCATTTCTAATTATTTCATTACCCATCCATAAGTAAAAATAGCGACATTTAACCATTTCCTATCTGCAAAGTATGTAATTGGTTTTGTACGCATGCATTTTATGTTCCTTCAATGTTCCTTTATGGCTGAATGCACCGTGGTCTTAATCCTGGAATAAATTTAAGACAGAGTTATTTTGACACATTTATGTTGCACCGTGTATTAAAGCCCGGATTAATATGATAAGACCGACGTTAATGAAAGTCGCCAATTTCGAGGGCTTAAGACGGAGTTTAATGTTAAGTCTAGTCACAAATAGGTTATGTTTCATTATTTTAAAAATTTTTAGGCATTATTACGTATTTTATGCGCTTTTAGGCTATTCCGATGTCACATTTTTTTCAATAAATGTCCAAGCCATAGGGGACAGTGATTTAAAAATTAGATATATTGTGGAAAGAGGGCCCAATAGCGCTCATGATTCATGATAATATCCACCATCTTTAACAATAGCAGAATTAAAGCAAAATTTAAAATGAGGGAATTTAATAATTAAAAACATATTTTACATATACCTATATACAGGACAATGCATACTGCTCTGGGTCTTTGGGATAACATAACATCATTTGGATTTGATAAACCATATATAGGTACATCAATTTTGGTATTAATTATGAAATTAATTAGAAAATCGTCATTTCCAGAAAATCTCTACAGAAGCAGGATCACCACTGGTCATGTATCATTTTTTTTTGCTTTTTAAACCGTTTAAACTGTTTCAGTGAATTTTCCTTTGACCTTTTTACCAGATTTGGATACCTCGTATAAAAAACTATTGCAATTTCTACCTGCGCCCTATTTTTCTCCTCAGATGTAATCCCATTAATCTTTACATTTTCAATTTCGTGTTTTTTTTTCTGCAATTAAAAAAAAGAGTTATTTTTCCTAAAGGAGTAAAGTTTGAACAATAAGTTTGCTTCTTACTTTCATCTGCCATGATATGCTGGATAAATGTAGATATTAAAGTTGTATCTATAATGTATAATGATATTACGATCTTCGACCAGAGAGAAGATATATTGATGCAAAATTAAATACCTACCTTCAAATATTCAAATTGAAATTATTTTCATGTCAATTTCCACAAAATTTTTCAACAAAATAACCCAAAAGTCACTAGGCGTTCGACTTAAAAGGCAACGTTGCCACATTTTAACTGGACTTAGGTAAGTCTTTATGAATTTTTAACGGTGCATTTGAATTAAAAATAATCCTGACTTAATATTTTAAATGATATCTAACCCATGGTGATATTTAACCCTAAACTGAACACGACATCGATTGATCTCACATGGCTCCAGCTCTTAGCACTTTTTGATATTTTTTTATAAAACTACGAGTCTGGGAGTCTGCTAGGTTGTTAGTCCATAACCTAAATATGGAAATTCTACAAAATTATACGCCGGATCCGAATCCAGGGGGCGCGTTGTCGGCCAAGATTGCGACAATTCAAAGAATAAAAAAATTAAAATTGTTGTAACTTAAATATTGCATGTCTTCCGTTTACATTACATTGCCTAGATTATTTATAATGATTTTTTAATAATTCATACGCCAATCGAAAGCTTAATATATATAGTTTCGTACAAACTCAAAAGATCTCTATTCATTTCATTATCCAGTGGACAATAAATTATTTAAACAATACGTGCTAGTGAAGTGTAGTCTAAATTTCAGCATCGATATACTTCTGTTACTATTACAGAAAAATCTGTAGTTTACGAGACGGAATACATATAATATACCAAGGAAAATTTGGTAATAAAATATTTTTTTAATTCGCCGAATTATTTAAAATATGTTTTTTTTAATGAAGCGCATTGTTACGGTACTACTCGCCCGATGTCTGCAGACTCTTTACACGTGATTTTGACCCTCCGCTCTTATATTAAAAGTATTTATTATTAACTAGGTGCATTATTTTATTAATTACGAGATAAATTTTGCAACATAATGCAAGTTCGTACAAGATCATAAATAATGGTCACAACCAGAAAAAAATATCTAATTATTTAATTTAAAAACAACTACAATGAAATTAAAATCATTACAACTTTGATACCTAAATGATATTTAATGATACCTAACTAAAATTAGAGTATTATAAGTAAATAGCTATTATGGTATAATAATACCATAATTAAGTAATATTATAGGTGAAACTGATATCTTTGACACCTTCGTCTTTTACATCCTTCATGGAAACAACATATTATGCACGACAAACCAACCCTAGCACAGCTGTAGTTTCCAATTCAATTTTGGAAGTTTTCTTCTGCATCTACAAAAGATGTTTCCAGTCACTACATTTGGATGGACACGTTTTGTCTTAAGACTATAGTGTCCTTCGTCCTTGTCCTTGACTTAAGATTATAATGTCCTTCGAAATCCAACCAAAATTTGTATGCTTGGGAAATATTGGATTGACGCAACTTGCTGTCTTTCAAATAATAATCTGGTTGCCTACCAGATTCTGGATACCTAAGAATATGTTGGTGAAATGCGTCTTCAGTTGGTGGCAAATTTCGAATATCTGATTTACAAGCGTGAAATAATAGGGCTCATAAATTGTCCAAATTACCAATGTATAATGATCTGCTATACAAGACTAAAAGAAATATAGCACAGATTTTTTTAATTCAGCAGTATCAATTGAATAACCGAACGGGAAATGCAATATTGACTGTAATTCAGGATCATTGTCATATTTGGGGCATGTTGTGAATATGTGAGTTTTTAATTCTGGATTTGGATCCGGCATATAATTCTGGAAAATGTCGATATTTTTTAAATTTTATATCCGCGAGTTCAGGCTTCGACATTTTAGAAGCCTCTTTTTGGATGCTAGATTCCTGTCTACAAGTAGATATTCCTCTTTCATACAACGTAGTGCGATATCTTCTGATAGGGATTATAAGACCATAAAGTATTGTGTCTACATACTTATTCAAATTACCTCTATCTATACTTATATTTAACAAACAACCATTTAGCAAGATATAATAACTGCATGAATTATTAGTAGTAACTACATCTCGTCAAGTTAAAGATTTTAACCACTGAATTACTGAGCCGTCACTGGTTAGAAAATATACATAAATTAAGTCAGTATAAGCATATGATAACTGGTAATTATTTGTCCCTCCCATTTCCTAGGCGCCTATATTACGGTGCAATGCAGTGTACTGCAATAGGTTATGCTGTATTATCCTTGATTTTATTATAAAATTATTAAGTGCATTTGTTTTAAATGTGCATGGTAATCCATAATTGAAACTTGCCGGATCGTGAAGTGACTATGCTATTTATTTGGATTAATAACTAAATATATCTAAAAGGACAATCATAATAGTACATTCAGTGTCCTTGTCAATAACTAGAAACTTAATTTTCAGCCACAAGCACACTTTTTATAGTAATTTCTCTATTAAAGTTTCTTTGGTCACAAATAGTAACTCGCACAACAAAACATCTTAGCTGCGATAGGTGGCGTGGAAAGCGTGTTAATATCTATTTGAACATATTCTTGTGTACAGGGTGTTTCTAAATTAATGCCTGATATTTTAAGAGGTAAATTTTCTGCAAAAATTAAGAGGGGTTTTGCATATAATTTTTTTCCAAGACACCTTCCTCTCCAAGTTAGAGCACTCTAAAGTTGGGGTTCAAAAATGGTTTTTGTCTATTTTCTCCACTATGGAAGAATTTAGAAGAATGAAATTTGGTGGATATTTTTCTAAATTCTCCATAGTGGAGAAAATAAATAACAACATTTTTTTCAAGAAAGGAAGAGGCTTTGGAAAAAGACGAGAGACCCCTGAATAATTGGTAATTCATAGTAACTCAGATTTCGTGCTAAATTAGATAGAAAACAAAATTTACATAAACAACACAGAAACCTGTAATTTTAAATATTTCCAAACGCCTATAGACTAAAAACAAAACTACTATAAAATGCAAATTGATAAAACAAAATAGTACGTATCATGGTAATCTTTAAAGATCGACAATATTAACAAATAAAAAATATAAATGTATAAACAAAATCATCACAATCAACAACATGGTTCAACCAAAGTTTTAATGTAAACTCTTCTATACTCTATCCAACGAGAGAATGGACTTGCTTTGCGCATCGGCGACTAAAGAGGAGCTCTGCGTATCTCCGTAACGAGCTACGCAGGACCGTCATTCGATGAAATAAATTCGTAAGTAGGTGAAATAAATTTTATTTTGAAAACATGAAAACATTTTATTTATTTAACATAAATTTATTATAAATGTATGAGCGTTATGAAAGTAATATAAACCTTAAATATTCCTAAAATAGACATTTTATGATATTTTTATTTTTCCTTATAGCAATTTTACTGAAATCGTCGATCTTTTCTTTAAAAGACTGACGGCTTTTTTTAAATTTGGTTCCGTTACCTGACCGGTTCTATTATATTCTGCTAAATGTTTTTTCATTGTAGTTTTTCCATAGCCCGTTTGTTTGGTTAGTGTTAAAACTGTCTCTTCGTACGACATTTGCGGATTGTCTTCCTTTAATTTCATATATAAATTTATTATAATTATTTTTTGACTTTGATGCACGACCTAAAATTAAAAACAAAAATAAATCATTGACCACGGTTACTGGTGGTGAATAGTATGCGTATTAAATAAAACATATTTATTATTATATTTCTTTACCTGGCCTCTTTTATTCTTCTTAATTGGCGATAATGGTGGATATATCTCATCTCTGGCTGCTGCCATTCTTATAATATATTTAAAACTTATTTCACAACCGTAAACAACACAACTAAAATAATCGTACTTGCGAGACTACAAATACAAACTGTGAATAGGTAGGCAGTAGTAGGTACTTTATATAATTAGGTACCAGGTAGGTATCGGACCCAGGCGCCGGCCCTGGCTATCTGCTGAGCCAATTAAGACGTTGAGGGCGTTGAACTAATGTTCTAAGGGGCGGAGATCTGACCAAAACAGACGAATTTTCGCTCGAATGCAAGTCCTTTCTCTCGTTGGATACAGTATAGGTACGTACCTGTTTTCGGTATAATTTTAACATATAGATATTAAAAATATAACATATTATAATCATTATAATTGTTATCTTTTTAAACTAACTTGTGTCGAAATAAAAATCCTCCAAATAGCACCACAACCCTAAGAAGCAATATATATATATATATATATATATATATATATATATATATATATATATATATATATATATATATATATATATATATATATATATATATATATATATATATATATATATATATGCATGTATATGTATAGAATGTGTCTCATTTTTTACGCTCACCTGGTATCCGAATATTTTGAAATTTTAGTGGTGAATATAAATATATCTACCAAATGAGTCTTTAGACGTAACCACATTCGTCTGTAGTCAGAGATTTAAAATTAGTAGCTATTATTTTAGAGAAAAGCTAGTAAGATATTCTTAATCAGCACCTTTCGAAACCCCTTTGTACATCGTTCAAATGTGCATCGAGTTCAAATGTGCTTGAGATAAGGGCCGCGAAGATTCTGATATGAAGAAAATATAATATTCTTTATTTTTTGTTCAGAATAATGTATTGTACTAGTATGAAATTATTCTATAATAACATTACTATTTATTTAATAAGGCAAAAATTTAAAAAGGCATTTTTCTAACAAATGCACAAAAATAATCAGCAGCTTTTCGAAATGATCTGGCATTATCTTCGACTAAACCAACCAATTTCACATTTTCTTGCATTTTAAGAATGCAAGAAAATGTGAAATTGTCGAGCCATTATCATAAAAAAATCAGTTAACTTATTATATGTAACATTAAACCAGGGTTCATTAATTGTTTAACGTATTTGCTTATTGACGTTCAATAATACATTGACACTTGCAATAACTTTTATTTTAATGGCTTACTTAGCTCTTTACTGAATAAGATTATTTCTCATTAACGTGGTAGGTATGTACAAATTCGAATTTTTGCCATATTACATAAATAGTATTTTTTTCAAGCATACGAATAGGTTCATGAAACTTACTAATTAAGGCACATGCTACTTTTAAGTAGCTGGAAAGATGTGTGCGATGTTTAATTGGTTATATCAGTGGTTAATTGTTTATATGTTATATCACTCATTGTAAAAATATCATCGAAAATCATCGTGTAAATAATATTCAACAATAATATTCAACAATACACTGCTGTCCAATAGGTTGGAATAATTTTGGATGCATATATCTTCTGAATAATATGGAATATCAAAATACGGTTTTCAAGACGTTTCTTGAAATTTCATTGGTAATAATTGGGTTCAGTAATAATATTTTAAATGTAGAAGAAGAAGAAGATTAGCCATAATCGCCCCAGCAAGTGCTTCTTCTCCAAAACCAAGACCGAGACGAACATTCGGCAGTTTCGCAAACATTCTCCCAAGAAGACGACCGTCCATCCATCCCGAAGGAGGACCATCAGAAGAAGACATCGAACTGAATTGACAAAAAGATTTTATTTTTTATTTATTGTCCTCACATATTACCATTTATTTTATTTTATTTTAACATTTTATAACCATTTTATTATTTTGATATAACTTCTAAAAGTTGCTGTATAACACCAACTTTTTCTATAAGGAGGGGAGTTGTTATATAATATTCTAGCCTAGAATATAACAGTAATATATACTTATTGTTATTCACAAGATAACAGCTTCTCATGATATCAGGTTACAATGCTTTCGCATTAGATACCAATTTACTTAGCTTAGTCGACAGTATTGCACCTGCATTTCTTGAAACGATGTAATTGTAAACTGCTTGCAGAATCTGCTATGCCGAGCATATAATATATGTTTTATATATCAATATGTTTTTATATATCAATATCAAGTATGTTTTGTTTTATATGAATAAATATTGTTGCAATTTAAATATCTACTGGTAGAAGTAAGAACAATGCTCTGTCGTTTTCTAAATTTTAAAGTATACTGTTGTTGCCGTCTAATCACTGGTCACTTCCTTAAATACCAATAGATGGTTTTCAATTGCACTGTGCCTCGTAGAATGTCTCGTAAAGCCAAATTATGTTGGTTTTGTTGGACAACTGAAAATCACAAAGGTATTTCCGCAAAATTCATGGACCACTTTTACGTTAACTGTTAAATCCAAATACAGACTAAATGATAAAAAGTAAATATTATAAAGTAAATATATTTATAGATATTATTTAGAAAATACTTTCTCATCATCAAATCTAAATGAAACGACTAAAGATATATTTTGTTAATATCTTTGATACGACTAAAAATTTTTCACTTTAGTCTATATATATATACAATTACAGAAATAAATGATGAAAAGTAAATATTATAAAGTAAATATATTTATAGATATTATTTAGGAAATAATTCCAATAATAAAATTTTCCACTTTAGTCTATATATATATATATATATATATATATATATATATATATATATATATATATATATATATATATATATATATATATATATATATATATATATATATATATATATATATATATATATATATATATATATATATATATATATATATATACAAATTAGGTACCTATTAATATATGTAAATTGTTTTAGAAATAACATTATTTTTATAAAATATATACATATATATATATATATATATATATATATATATATATATATATATATATATATATATATTATATATATATATATATATATATATATATATATATATATATATATATATATATATATATATATATATATATATATATATATATATATATATATATATATATATATATATATATATATATATATATATATATATATATATATATATATATATATATATATATATATATATATATATATATATATTATATATATATATATATATATATATATATATATATATATATATATATATATATATATATATATATATATATATATATATATATATATATATATATATATATATATATATATATATATATATATATATATATATATATATATATATATATATATATATATATATATATATATATATATATATATATATATATATATATATATATATATATATATATATATATATATATATATATATATATATATATATATATATATATATATATATATATATATATGTATATATATATATATATATATATATATATATATATATATATATATATATATATATATATATATATATATATATATATATATATATATATAGGCTAGATATATTATTTTTATAAAAATAATGTTATTTCTAAAACAATTTACATATATTAATAGGTACCTAATTTGTTTATAGATATTCTCAAAGCATTGGAACTTCTTTCTTCATTAGAAGAAAGTCACGCATGTTGATGGCATTTAGTAAAAAAAATTTTAAAAAAACATTTGCTAAAACGCTTCTTTGTCGTATCAATCGTATTAAGGAAGCTATAAATTAGAATGGTACCCCTCGGATACTGTGCATTTCAGAATAAAGTCAAAATTTAATATACTAGATCGCCTTATAAATTTTTTCAATGGTCGATAATAGAAATCTTTCAGGAAAGAAGAGGAAAAAATGGATTTGTAAGAATCGATGATACTTTATCTTTCGGTATCTAAGAAAATGAATGGAATTTCTTCGCACAATACGTGTGCTTTTTTTCAATGGTTGACAATGATTACTGAGGTGAAATATATTTTAGACTTGGCAAATCAAAGCGACAGGTAGGTAACGTTCATTCTTCAGAATGAATGCAGTATTGTAGTCGCTTTTTGTACTAGTAGAATGGACAGGTATTTCTTTTAGTTAGCTTTTTGCCGCAGGGTTTGCTTGCTGGCCAATAGGGGAAACTGACGTAGGTACACTATCCTTCAAGTACTAATTATCAATATTTTCGTTTCATGGCTATGAAATTCTAATATTCCTATATGTACAGTGTTATGTTGATATTAATATTGTATAAACAACGTTCAGATAAGTTACTTATGGTTTCATTTTATATGTACCTATGTAGTCAATTGCTATATTTATGGAATACATTTTTCTGAATCTTTAACTATTTGTTTTCTATGTATATTTCAGTACATTATTCATTTAGGTACGTTCAAGAATAACGTATTATTACAAAATAGTTATTTATGTACCTATCAAGGGTATTAGTTTAATGTTTATGCTCTGAGGGCGACGATCTTGTAAGTCGCCATAGGGTACACACATCTACTTAATAACCGCGGTGAATGCAAACTTTTATATCATACTAGTTAGTTATTGCATCCACAATATGAATATTGAGAAGAAATAATCATAAAAATCAATTTGATGTTGTATTGACGCAGGGCGTTAATAATGACAAATTAATTGCATGTTAAGTACTATAATTTGTCCAAGATTGTACGTTTTTGAGCATTGTTTTTCCAATTCTTAATGCGTTTTTGAGAGAAATGTCAAAAAAAATCTATTTTAAAAAGGCAATGTCATCATTTGGTATGATTTGGCGGTCATATAGCCGTTTTGCTTTTAGTTTTCAATATAATTATTCGGAATATTGTTGTAGTCCGTTCGTGTGGCAACATATGTACCTAATCAAATGTAAAGAGTTGTGCAATGAAGAACAAGTATTATTATTCAATATTATTGTATAATGGCTCCATTATACAACACAATAATGAACTAGTATGACATAATAGTATCTTATATATCGCGGGACTGAAGTAGTACTTTTAATCCCGAAGGTAAAAGGAGGGCCATAATTTACTTGAGGGATTAAAAGTACCTCTGTCGCAAGGTATATAGGATAT
Source organism: Tetropium fuscum (assembly GCA_964058915.1). Lineage (NCBI taxonomy): Eukaryota > Metazoa > Arthropoda > Insecta > Coleoptera > Cerambycidae > Tetropium > Tetropium fuscum. The sequence continues at coordinate 435,492 of CAXKVY010000363.1, forward strand.
ATTTTGTACTTCCGAAATTGAAACTATACATAATATAAAAAAGCACATAGAAACCTTTATAGAAATACAGATAATTAATTACTAAGCATAAAGCGAGGCAAATATTACGAGTCACTGATTGACAAGTTCGTAACCATAGTAATGTTGCGTTGTGACAAGATTAATTGGGAGATATTGTCATTGCTAGTGTCATGAACTCGATTATGAGTGAATAAATGATAAGAGGGCAGCCGAAGTAGGTCTTATCTGCTGCATTCACCCGGGAAAGACTGGCCAATATGACGAACTGTAACGACATTAATTTAGGTAAATATTAAATCAATAAAGCATCTGCTACATTCTTTTGTTTGTAATTTTATTCTTCCGGGATTTCCGTAAATATTTAATCCCTGAAGGACGGAAAGTGACACTTCAGTCCCTGTCATAAAGGAGTGAAGTTTTTACTTCAGTCTCAGAAGAACGAAAAATTATAATTATTATTTTGTCCGTGATTTTACGGCCCCGGTCCTCCCTATTTTGAACAGCTGATCCGCAAATATTATACCTAGCGACCACCAATAATCCTATGTAATGTAAGCCTATAAAATAATACATAAAAAGAGGCCTACATGGTTTAAATCCCCTTTACATCATGTTCTAAAATATTATTAAGCTTCAAGAAATAGCTAATGAAACCTAATGAAAAAAAACTAATAAAAAATATGGCAAAACTTAATCTAATGGCATCTATTATATTCTACAAAAGGGTAGGTATATACTGTCGCCATTTTCTGAAATAAGCTGCAACTGTTCGGAATTATTTTTAATTTTCCACTATAATATTATTATTAAGAGGGAGGGTGACATGATATTGCGATTATCCAAGGTTTACTTGGACTGTAGCGGAAGCCACGAGTTGACTAAATGACAAACATGATTAGGAAGTTTCCATTGTCGCAAAATGATGGTAACGGCATTACCTAATTGTGTAAAAAATAGCTAGATGACAGTGAAAGAATCGTTTTAATATCTTTGAAATAACAAAGTTATTCAAACGTATACTAAACTGATTTTATAATGTGTTTTCCGGGCGAGATTGCAGCTGAGACTTCTAACACTCTGACGTCATGCGGTATATGCGGCACATGTTACCGTGGTATACCACGGCACGAGTACCGTGATATAGCATTACTGGATGTGGCCTACAAAGTGCTTGCGATATTAATTAAATATATATTGCCACAGATAATGAAAATAATTATTACCTACCACTACCAGGCCTACCAGGCCTACCAGGTCGGTTTAAGACAAATACAAGAAGCCTACAATGAACGTCAAACTATCATACATACATTTGTCGCATAATGACATAATGACAGTATAAAAGGACAGGCATAATGACAACAAAGGATCTGAAATATTTATTCTATTCTTATTGAGTTCTAGAAATTTATGACGCTCCGGAAAATATTATAAGCCTAGCAAAAATTACACTTAAGAGAGACTTAATATAAAGTAATGCTGGCAGTTCATCAACTGAAAGTTGTGTTTAACCATTGATTTAATTTTTCATTAATTCATTAATTAATTGAAAAAATTATTATGCCAAGGTGATTTCCTCAATACGGTTTTATTTCATTTTAATTTAGACCATATAATCAAAAAGAGAATGTTACAAATAAAAAAATATTTATACTAGAAGTTGTTGGTATAATTATGTGGACGATGTGGTGGTCATACTGATACAAATAAGAAATGAATTACGGACGCAATTAAAAATTTATTTAAAAAATATTCTCACATGGGTTTTTTGAAATTAAATGATTATTTATTATAGACAAAGAAAATATATCAAAAACAAATATTTCATGAGTAGGTACAGTAGGTATAGGTATTCGCTTAACTCAATTATTAACTATCTATAAATATGACCATATGCAAAATATATTTGGTTCCTAAATACAAATAACTAAATGTGACGCCTATGCCTTCACATACAATAAAACATGCCTGCGATATTCTGGTAAAATTATAATCCTTTGCATCTATATATAAACTATCAGACATAAAAAGTGACGCACCTAGATTTTGTCCCAAATTTGATGTTCAACAACTTTTAAACCAGCCTATCGATTTTGATTTTTTTCTTTGATTGATAGGGAGATTCTTGCGGATGACTATTTTGTAATTGGCTTTCCATAAAAAATGTATTTTTTAATATGTACAGCCTTTAAAAACCGATTATGATTTTGACACGAAATTTGAATGTCGCTGTGAAGTGAAATTTTATTTGTATTGAATTCTTAGGTTGGTCTCGGTTTACCATTTTTTTTTTCAATATTCTCTTTTTTTGAATCACCTCTCTAGCCCCTTCCGCAACGAAGATGCGACATTTTAGATGAAACGGTGTTATTAAGTTTGATATTTAACAAGGAGGCTGTGGTAACGGTTAACACTGAAACGTCAAAAGATTCAGTTGAAATTCTCGTGAAAAAAAAAATTCAGTTAACGTTCAAAAAGAAAATGCCAGTGCAAATTAGTCCAGTTCAAGTAGCTACAGTTGTGGCTTTGGTAGAATATGGAAGGAGGCAAAGATATGCAGCTCGTATTGTTGGTCTACCAGAAACAACTGTCCGAGGAGCGATCCAGCGCTACCGAGAAACGGGCCAATACAGCAGACGTCCAGGTTCGGGTAGTTATGCAAAATATTGACGATCGATTTATTGGTCTGCAAATATCGAGGAATCCCTATCAAACAGCTGTGATCACAAACCGAAATTTAAGAAACGCACGAGGAACAGTTGTGTCAGATCGAACAATTTGTCGGAGATTCAGGAGTCTCGGTTTTATCGCAAGAAGACCTGCTGATTGGAATGCGATTACTTCGACGACATCGAGTAGCTCGTTTGGATTTTGCTCGAATGAGTTGCAATGGTCTCAAGTTTTATTCACTGACGAATCAAGATTCATGTTGAGATCAGTAGACGGGCATCGGAGGGTTTGGAGAAGGCGTGGGGAAAGATACGAGGATGGTATGTTCAGTGAAAGGGAGAGTTTTGGCGGTGGTTCACTAATAGTATGGGGTGGAATTACCAGCGAAGCTCGTACAGAATTATTTGTGTTTCCACCACGGCCATCTCTAAATGCAGTTAGATACATAGAGATCTTGAATGAACATGTTGCACCTTACATTGGCGAAGAAATCCTCTTAATGCAAGATAATGCACGACCGCATACAGCAGTGATGATAACAATTTTTAAACGATGTCGGAATTAATCGTATGCCGTGGCCCGCTAAAAGCCCTGATATGAATCCCATTGAGCATTTATGGTATGAATTGGGACAACGTGTTAGTAGACGCAACCCAGAGAATCTGTATGAATTGAGGATTGCTCTTACAGAAGAATGGGACAATATCCCTCAAATCATTATCACAAATTTGATTGAAAGCATGCCTAGACGTATGGAAGCCGTTATAGCAGCCAGAGGAGTAAATACTCGTTATTAGTTAGTTTGTTGGTCAGTTATTTTTTAAGTTTATTGTTTTAATCATTAATAATTACAGTCGTTTTACTAAAATGTCGAATAATTCTTTGTTTGTTATTCTTTTTGATGTTGTTTGTACTTGTAAGTAATAATTATTTCAGCGTCCGTAATCGAAAACGCTAAACTTTTCTTAAACGATGAACTTTTTAGACATTTTCAGCTCCACGGCCTCCTTGTTGAATATCAAACTTAATAACACCGTTTCATCTAAAATGTCGCATCTTCGTTGCTGAAGGGGCTAGAGAAGTGATTCAAAAAAGAAAATATTGAAAAAAGAATGGTAAACACCGTGATCAACCTAAGAATAGGTTAGATAATTCAATACAAATAATAATTCAATACAAATAAAATTTCACTCCACAGCGACAATCAAATTTCGTGTCAAAATCATAATCGGTTTTTAAAGGCTGTACATATTAAAAAATACATTTTTTATGGAAAGCCAATTACAAAACAGTCATCCGCAAGAATCGCCCTTTCAAACAAAAGAAAAATATCAAAATCGATAGGCTGGTTTAAAGGTTATTGAACATCAAATTTGGGACAAAATCTAGGTGCGCCACTTTTTATGTCCGTCAGTGTATACATATATATATATATATATATATATATATATATATATATATATATATATATATATATATATATATATATATATATATATATATATATATATATATATATATATATATATATATATATATATATATATATATATATATATATATATATATCTATATATATATATATATATATATATATATATATATATATATATATATATATATATATATATATATATATATATATATATATATATATATAGCTTTGAAATTCTTTGCTATTCATATTTATTTTGTGAAAAGTAATCTTGGGTTTGTAGCATTTCATTACATAGAAATAAGCAAATAGACGAATAAGAAAGAAAACACACTTACCAGTGCTATGTCTGGACACACATACGGAAATGAATCACTATACATACGAAAACGAACCACTTAGAAGTTGTACAAGTTCTTTCACCTTTCTTGAGGATCTTCAGAGCAGTATACGATTTATTTCATTGATCATTCATACTTGAATTTAAATTACCAATACACCAACACTTGCAGTGACGTTTTATGACATTAGTTTTTGACGGAACTCATTCTTAGAATACACAAACCTAGTCTACTATTTATATTTGTTCTATTTGAACATATTATATATAAAAGCATTAGGCATACAGTTATCCAGAAGATGTTAAACTTTAAAATGCATAAAATCTTGTTGAACCTATTGAAAAACAACTACTTTTTCCAACTATATGCGGGAAAATATTGAATTATATATACAATAGAGTTCTATTGTATATACACTGCTGGCCAATAGGTTGGAATAATTCAAATTTTTAGGGTAAGTTTCGATACATATATCTTCTGAACGATATGGAATATCAAAATACGGATTTCAGGACGTTTTTGGAAATTTCATCGACAAAAACTGGTCTGAATATCAATTTTCCATTATGCTCAAAAAAGGAATATACGGGGGTGTAAACTAAACCCCTAAAAAAATCAAAATTTCATTCTTACCGAGAATTTAGGAAAACCAAAATCGAGTTAAATTTTTTATACCGGGGTAATCTATGGACCAATTCGAAAAAACAAATTTGGCCGATTTTTGATATCTCGCTTATTTTTGAATATACGGCGTTTTTATTGAAATTAGGACAATTTTTTGGAAATGTATCTCTTACTTTTTAAAAACAAAGTAAGTAATGGATTTTTTTCTTATTTTCAAGTAAGCTTACATGCCTCTAGCTGCCTCAGTAGCTAGAATTGACATTTCTTATACAGGGTGCCTGCGAAAACATTTAATAAGCATGTGTCACGAAAAATCTGTATATTTAAATAAACTGTGTGCAGAACCCTGTATGATTAAAATGAACGATAATTTTAAAATTTTAAAACTGTGAAGGGAAACCTTTTTTTTTTTTAAAACTGTGAATTTTAAAACTGTGAAGGGAAAACGGTTTTTTATTTTTCTTGATCGGATGAGTATTATCATAATCACCAGCTAATCGTTACTACCGCAAGTTTTTTAAATGTTTTATATAGAGATTTACCGTGTAATTACAACGAAACTGTAAATTATGATAATACTCATCCGATCAAGAAAAATAAAAAACCGTTTCGAGATATTTTTCTAAGGTTTCCCTTCACAGTTTTAATATTTTAAAATTATCGTTCATTTTAATCATACAGGGTTCTGCACACAGTTTATTTAAATATACAGATTTTTCGTGACACATGCTTATTAAATGTTTTCGCAGGCACCCTGTATAAGAAATGTCAATTCTAGCTACTGAGGCAGCTAGAGGCATGTAAGCTTACTTGAAAATAAGAAAAAAATCCATTACTTACTTTGTTTTTAAAAAGTAAGAGATACATTTCCAAAAAATTGTCCTAATTTCAATAAAAACGCCGTATATTCAAAAATAAGCGAGATATCAAAAATCGGCCAAATTTGTTTTTTCGAATTGGTCCATAGATTACCCCGGTATAAAAAATTTAACTCGATTTTGGTTTTCCTAAATTCTCGGTAAGAATGAAATTTTGATTTTTTTAGGGGTTTAGTTTACACCCCCGTATATTCCTTTTTTGAGCATAATGGAAAATTGATATTCAGACCAGTTTTTGTCGATGAAATTTCCAAAAACGTCCTGAAATCCGTATTTTGATATTCCATATCGTTCAGAAGATATATGTATCGAAACTTACCCTAAAAATTTGAATTATTCCAACCTATTGGCCAGCAGTGTATATATATATATATTGTATGCCTAATGCTTTTATATATAATATGTTCAAATAGAACAAATATAAATAGTAGACTAGGTTTGTGTATTCTAAGAATGAGTTCCGTCAAAAACTAATGTCATAAAACGTCACTGCAAGTGTTGGTGTATTGGTAATTTAAATTCAAGTATGAATGATCAATGAAATAAATCATATACTGCTCTGAAGATCCTCAAGAAAGGTGAAAGAACTTGTACAACTTCTAAGTGGTTCGTTTTCGTATGTATAGTGATTCATTTCCGTATGTGTGTCCAGACATAGCACTGGTAAGTGTGTTTTCTTTCTTATTCGTCTATTTGCTTATTTCTATGTAATGAAATGCTACAAACCCAAGATTACTTTTCACAAAATATATATATATATATATATATATATATATATATATATATATATATATATATATATATATATATATATATATATATATATATATATATATATATATATATATATATATATATATATATATATATATATATATATATATATATATATATATATATATATATATATATATATATATATATATATATATATATATATATATATATATATATATATATATATATATATATATATATATATATATATATATATATATATATATATATATATATATATATATTTATATATTATATTATTATATATTATTTCGGATCGGAAATGTATTACCATGGTTTAAAACATATTTTGTTACAATAAATCCAACGATGTCCGATATCTTTTGTTGAAATGGCATTTAAACCTGCTACCTTAGCCTGAACCATATAAAGAATAGTCCTTTGATCGGTTCTCGGAAGTCAGTAGTAAATTTGAGAATTCCGACCCTGTGAAGTGCAGAACTGAGCATAAAAGACTGAAAGACCGGAGAGTAGAAAGTGGCAATGCACACCTGCGGGTGGTTTACTGATGTAGCGCCGTTGAGGGTTTCAGCCACGCGTCAATCGATTACGATTAGCTCCTAAGCAGCTGGCACACATGTGCCATCATAGAGCTATCCAAGTTCTTCAAATATAATATGCCTAGACGACAAAAATAAAATGCTCCGTCAACCCTAGACATCTATTTAATTTTACGCCATGTTTTTCGAACACACATGCTCGTTACATGTAGGTAATTAGATTAGAGGTAATGTAATTAGACTTTAGAAATATACATACACTGAGTGTGTAAATATTAGAATAAATTCGATAAAAACAATTATCGATTTTTGCTGAAAAGTCACGTCGATTTTATTTTTAAGGGGCTCTTTTTTATATGTGGCATGTGTTGATAAGTTTTTGTTTTTGAGGTAACGACGTTACTGATATTTTTTTAAATGGCATTTTTTTATTCGTGTACCTGGCGCAGTTTTTTCCACTATTTTCAGATAATATTTAAGGTAGATTACATAATATTTTCGAAAAAATCCTCTTAACCTTTATTAATACTAAATATGTATTGAAGTAACAAAATGATCTCAAATAACTAAAATAGTTTAAAATTAAGTGCTGAAAGTGTCTTCCGTTTACTTGTTGGCAATATCCAAGTTGCATTTCGAACTCGCGTAACTTGGATTACTTCTGGTCGGATTGATCTAATTATATCCTATAATTCCAATTATTTATTAAGTTAAGTTTAATTATTTATTAATTTATTATATTAAGTGTTTTCTCATATACCTTAGGTTTTAGATAATACCACAAGAAAAATCTAGAGGGATCAGGAGATCAAGCTGGCCCCTCTACTGGTTACCGTCTACCAATTCATCTGCTAGGGAAAATGTTACCCAAGAAAGCAGGGTAACAGAGAAGACAATCCGTATCAGGAATTGTACACCGTTTCACAGCGATCAAGTCAATAATTATTGTACTTCTTCTAGAATCTGTCCAGTAAAGTGTAACTTTCCGTACTTGTCATATAAATAACTAATACCAATTAATAGAAACTAAGTAGGATTTAATCAACTTTATGACGTAAAATTTCGATTTTATTGAAAATGTTATCATGTAATACTATCTAAAATTTTATACTACTGAAAAGGGATACAAAAAACTATCACATACAAAAAATTGTACGGGACTTTTCTACACGAGCCGATATTTTTCTATGCAATTCATTCTAACGTTTATGCACTCGTTGTATAAATACTTAATAAGGTATACCAGCAGTAACATAAAACGTAATGAAAACATAAAAACATGAAACGTAATAAAACCAACGATGAAACATAATGTATACAACTAATAGGAATAGGTAATTGTGTTGTAATAGGAATAATGTATACAACTATACACATTCATGAGCCATATATACCTACTGAAACATAAAACATGAGAGCCATATATACCTACTGAAAACATAAAACATGAAAAAGGAGTATTACAAAATATTAGTGCTATTTTAACAATTATTTTAATATTATCCCAATAATTTGTCTTTATAACGGAAAACCAGTTGCCAGAAAAATATTTAAAAATTTTCTTCGTTGCTCATGAATACAATTTTCTCTCCGTGATATGAATATAACCGGTTCTCAGTTTCTTTTTCAAGCGTACCTATAGTTTAAGATGCACCTTGACATATTTGTTATTGTTGTTAGTAAATTTATTAAAATATGTATCAAATTATTCTCTTCTGTTGGACTTGTTATATTGCTTCTAATCCTGAAGAATATAAAACTGCTTTATACCTACCAATTATATAAATAGTGATTTTTGTTACTTTCTAAATGCAGAGGAAAGTTCGAAAAATGGGGAAATCGTCTTACAGCTTTCTTGAATACAACAAACTGCGGTAGCAAATACACCATGCACGGTTATCTTGAGATAATCAATTTTAATATTGTTCCTGTAATATATAAATGTAGTTGTAAATACAGTGTAAAGTAGTTAATAGAGGATCGCTGAAAACCGGAAAGTTATCCGGCAGAGCTCTATATGTGTTATTTTAACAATTATTTTAATATTATCCCAATAATTTGTCCTTATAACGGAAAACCAGTTGCCAGAAAAATATTTAAAAATTTTCTTCATTACTAATGAATACAATTTTCTCTCCGTGATATGAAAATAACCGGTTCTTAGTTTCTTTATCAAGCGTGCCTATAGTTTAAGATGCACCTTGATATATTTGTTATTGTTGTTAGTAAATTTATTAAAATATGTATCAAATTATTCTCTTCTGTTGGACTTGTTATATTGCTTCTAATCCTGAAGAATATAGAACTGCTTTATACCTACCAATTATATAACTAGTGATTTTTGTTACTTTCTAAATGCAGAGGAAAGTTCGAAAAATGGAGAAATCGTCTTACAGCTTTCTTGAATACAACAAACTGCGGTAGCAAATACACCATACACGGTAATCTTGAGATAACAATCAATTTTAATATTGTTCCTGTAATATTTAGTTGTAAATACATTGTAAAGTAGTTAATAGAAGATCGATGAAAACCGGAAAGTTTTCCGGCAGATGTGTTGCAAATTCTCTCGGGGCTCCATTCTCCCTCCATTGCCATTGCAATCGGCACTTTAAGAGGTTATGTTGCCTGAAAATAAATCGAATTTACTACTAATTAAAGGCAACAAATTGGGAAAATTTGGTTGAAATATAATTTGCGACAAACAAAAAATTAACAAAAAATTGTTATTTTCATCAGCATCAAGACCGTCGATCGCGATTATTTACAATATGTGGAATTTATTCTACACGTCTACAAAGTATTTCTATTAATTCTTCGACAAATGATTTCCTTTTCAGTCACTGCAGGCGCCACGTTCGCCAAAACGTAAACTCCGCCCACTGCAAGTGGCATCGCCCATAAATTATATTTCCAACAATAAATGAATAAGAGATAAATATTTTTAATTCAGTATTATTGAATTTTAAATACTTTATTATGTAAGTTATTTTTTCTCATGTAAAGAACGTGCGCGTAACATGCATCAGCGCCAGTGTAGCCACTAGCGGTGGAAGTTTGACCTAACGGCAGGAGATATTTTGTATATGGTGTCGTTGTGCGGTAAAAATAAATTATATTCAACACTAAATAGTGCTTATAAATTTAATAATTAGTGGTGAAACTACTAGAAAATGGAAAACCTTATTATAAAATGTATGTGATTTTAAATAGATATTTGTTTGAAATCATCATTAAGAAGCGTAAAATTCTAGACGGGAGCAAGCATGTTATCAACGTGCAGGAAACAACATTTATGGAAACAACAAAAATTGTATAAAATGATAGTGAATTCACAGCCTTTACAATTTCACTCACAGTAGAGTAAAACCCGATATTTGTGCGATATTGACTTGAGTGAAGTAGTTTAGTCGATCTAATTGCATAGTTTGATACTTTTATCCTAAATAAAGACTGAGTTACTGTCTTGTATTGCATTGAATTTTACCATAGAGAAGTATATATATATATATATATATATATATATATATATATATATATATATATATATATATATATATATATATATATATATATATATATATATATATATATATATATATATATATAATATATATATATATACATATATATATATATATATATATATATATATATATATATATATATATATATATATATATATATATATATACATATATATAAGTATATATATATATATACATGTATATATATATATATATATATATATATATATATATATATATATATATATATATATATATATATATATATATATATATATATATATATATATATATATATATATATATATATATATATATATCTACATTAGTAAACATTAATTTTAAATAAGCACATTCCCATTAGATTACTTACCTAAGTCTATCACCATAACACATAATTAGTCTATGTTTAGTCTATGTTAGGTTTGCATAGAACATAATTGCTAATTTTGCACTGAACAGATTCCAATTCAACATAACTATTGAATTTGGTTTCTACTTAGGTAGGTGATTTTAAAAGTATTGATTGAGAAACCCAGAATAAATCTTTAATTATATATAACTTATTTCAAGCAAATAAATATGACATAAATAACATAACAATATAACAAAAATATGTATCATGATTCCCGTTGCAAATATACTACATTTGAAATAACTTATTGCACTCATAATAAGTTGAGTACTGCCCTGCAAAAATCACTAGCAAATCTGTGTATAATAAGGCAGGTGGCGAGAACCGTTATACACAATACACATACTGCGACTATTTGAGCTCATGCATGTTTGCACTAATTTTAAATCCACATGTGCTACCAATCATGCATTTGGGAACACATTTTAAATTCTAGCGACTAGCAAATCCTCCCTAAATTGATTAACTTAGACATTGTAGGTCCAAATTTGGAACACTATACTTTTGTAAATAAAAATAGATGTCTAGATTGTTTTCTTGGTAGGAATAATTGGATCTTAGAGTACCTAAACATTGTTTAAAAGGTATCGTAGTATTATGTTACCTAAGTTGTTAATGTTTAATAAAATTTGTCTATCTATCTAAAATATTTATAGGATAACTCAACGAAATACTAACAATTATTATCTCATTTTTATTGCCTTGGAAAATTGGGAATATTTTATAAATTAATGAAGTTGTAATTTATTTGTACATAATAAAATATTAAGGTTCTATGTTGTCTAGAAGCCGAGATATTTTATAATTTTCATGAGTTATCCAATTTGAAAATTCTATCTCAAAAATCCGCCGCGCGAAAACGGCCAGAATGCTCTCCCCCCCACCTCACCTCGGCGCTTTTGCAAAATTACTTTCACGTACTTTCAAGGACTAGGAAGCTAGGATGTCACCCTCGTTGCATAAACTGTATGCTTATCAATTGGATCAAAATAGATGACTTGTAGGTATTGAAAATCTGAAATTTTGAAATTTGCTGTCTTGGCTGCTATTGGTCGTAGAAGGTTCAATTTTCTTTCAAAATACGTATTTTTCAACCAATTTTTCAATGCGCCAATTACAAGCATTTCTCATAGAAAATAACAAAGTTATCTCTTTCCTTATAGGCAAAAAAATCACCTACTTTTTAAACGGACTTTTTAAGAAAATTTTTTTGGACAAATAGTTTATTTTTTTAACTTACCTTATAGTTTAACCATTAAAGAATCCACTCCACTTTGTTACACATCTCTAGATCTATTGTCTTGCTTATGACGATTGTTTAAATTAACGCTCTCTGGGAAAAACAAATACAATTATTCATAAACTATCATTCCGATCTGCCTTAAATTTTGCACGCTAATAGAGAGAGACCTTTAATGGGCCAAGGTGTTAAATGTCGTTTATTGCAAAAATTGCAAAAGTTAACATTATTAAAATTATCACTAACATTAACATTAACATTAACATTAACGTTAAAATTAACATTAACATTAACATTAACATTAACATTAACATTGACATTAACATTAACATTAACATTAACATTAACATTAACATTAACATTAACATTAACATTAACATTAACATTAACATTAACATTAACATTAACATTAACATTAACATTAACATTAACATTAACATTAACATTAACATTAACATTAACATTAACATTAACATTAACATTAACATTAACATTAACATTAACATTAACATTAACATTAACATTAACATTAACATTAACATTAACATTAACATTAACATTAACATTAACATTAACATTAACATTAACATTAACATTAACATTAACATTAACATTAACATTAACATTAACATTAACATTAACATTAACATTAACATTAACATTAACATTAACACTTATAAAATAGTGCAAAAAAGATTCTTCTTCGACTTTACCTCATTTTTTTATTTATTCATTTTAACGAATAAAAAATGAAATTAACTTTTACCTCAACTATCATTCATAGAACATTTCTGTAAAACGTACTTTATAATGGATTTTGCCTACTTTGGTCGTTGTTTATAAAAAGAATAAGGCAAATCTGGCTGTACGTCTATTTCTATTCATCTATACGTACCACGTACCTATTTATCATTTACGTACGAATGTATATATTTAACCCTTCCCAATGACGTACAACCTTCAGATACCGGTTACCGTTGATTGAATGTCTATTAACCTGTCCTCGGGCTGGTCATCCGATTGCATAAACCACCGCAAAAACACCAAACTCAACATTATCCGAAATTAAGTAAATGTGATAAATTTACAATTGCGACAGTTGCGTGAACAAATACAAATTTTTCAGTAAACGCTTCGACATAATCTCCAAATCTTGAAAGTTGGCGGTTACGTCACTAGTTTATTTTTAATCTTCAACATACCCTGTTCGAGTGTTCTTCATATGGTTTATTTGTATATGGTATGGTTTATTCGTATAGTTTATAACTGTGATGTAACTGTCAGCTTTCAATATTTAGAGGGTAATGCATGACATAATAATATGATGAACACAAAATACGAATACCCAATTAATTTGAACGGGTAAGTACAAATATTCAGTTTCTATGTACAATATAACTTGGTAGCGGGATATAACTGACAATTTTTCGCACCGTCGTATACAAACACTTGTTGCCTGGAAAATTGCCAGGATTTTCCGTTTCAACAAGAGCGCGTATATTTAAGATAGCAAGGAAATATTTCTTGAGTTAACCCATGTCGTGTTATATTTGTTCAGATAATCGCTGGAATTAATATTTAAAATAAAAAACTTCCACGACATTAATTTTGATCTTTTATTTCAATATCCCAGCTAAATTCAATCATAAATCAATCATTAAATATTGATTACTCGTCATTAATAATTCATCGACGATTATTAAATATTGTAATTCTTCGTAAGCAATATCATAAGGGCCTCTAATTTTTCCAATAAAAATCGAAAAAACACGTCGCTAGGTAATATTTTAACAAGAAGCGTGAGTGCAACAAAATGTTTGCACCTGCACGAATGCATTTAGTTTTTACAGGAAAATTAGATGCCCGAATTATGAGTAACAGATTATTCCACTTACACATAGCTTACAAAACATACTACCTATTATATATACATGCATACATAATAAATATGTAGGTATTAATTTGAAAACTGACAAAACATGTAATTTATTTAATCACAAAATACTGCAAACTTAATTATTTATGATACAATTAAAATATAAGTTGCAATTTTGCTACACAGTACGGGTATGGTTTGAAATCTTTGTTAACTCATTGATAACGTTGGGAGTAGGTAAATCATTAATGTTGTTGATGGGTCCAGCTGTACAGTGAGAAGCTCGAGGAGTGGCTGCAGGATCTTCTGTTTTCTATTTTTTAACTCTATTCTGAGGTGTCACTTCTAAGGGTGTTTATGATGGAATAATGCTCATTATCCATTTGCAGATAAGGCTTAATTAAGTTGGCTGAACTGTGGCCAGTAATATTAATTAATTTTTCACCCACTCCTTTAGCCAGGTTACTGACTGCTGTCGACCCCATAGAGTGGTTTGTTATTTTTTTTTCTTTTGTATTTAATCCTGCCTTCTCTGCTGCTTCTTTAGTCCATTTCGAAAGTTTGTTTTTTCCCACTGGAGTGTTTTTGTACTATCCACTTCTTGTTCTTTGATTGTTCTTTGTTCCATGATGGCTTTACTGTTAAGAATAACCTATCAGTTGTTATCCTAGATGAACGTTTATCCAACAGAATTTTAAAAAGACGGACTGGACAAAAGGTAGGGTTCTTCGTATTGGGGACCAGCCATTTACTATCAGCCATTTTTTTTTCTCCACCCTGGAACATTTTATTGAAGAGGGGATTATATTCTACTCTTCCTAAAAAGTAGGATTTTTGAAAATCAGTTATTTAAAAAAATATGTAATTATGTTATCTATCTGTTTTAATCCCAGAATTATCCACTTCCTCTTTAAAATAATGAACTCTGCAATTGACTGCGTCTGCATCTCTCCAGGCAAGTTCTACTGAAGCGATATGGTAAAATTTTCGCTGGAGTCCCGCCGGAGTGTCTTCGTCCCATAATAAAACCATTGCGTAATATTCTTCCAATTTTAATGAGGCAGAGCTCGATTTCCTTTTATAGGCGCACGTCTGCAAATTCCTTCGTTTCGCATTACGAGCTTCCCTACTAGACTTAAAGATAATATCTTTAAATGGATCAAAAATTATTTTCCACTTCATAAAATACATCTTACATTTTTTTTTGCAACGGTGTTCCACATTGTCCTCACAGCTAGTTTTTTGTAATTTTCACCGTTTCCTTTCTTCATATTCCACGCCCAATCTTTCAGAATTATGTTAAGTTGCTCCAAACTTGTAGTTTCCAAAAGCTCGTATTTCTTTGCCTTGGAGAATTCCGTAAACTGTTTCCATATGGACGTATGGGTTTTAACGGTATTGTACGGTACACTTTTCTCAATCGTCAGATCAATATCAGTCATAGAATCACTTCCAAAGCCACTTATTTTCACTACATACGCTGACTAGCACTGTTTAAAACAATATCACAAAATTTATTGACAATACAATCGGAAAAATTCTTTAGCGTCGTTTTCTGGTGTCCTAGGAGACCATAATTACTTGTTATCAAAGGTATTGTAATTTTTGGTGACAACAGCTGTCAAGTTTCGCCACGCGTAAACTCGAAAATACTGCTGACAGATGCTGTCATATAGTTTTTCTATCTAGAAACCATTTGTAATTCAAAATTGCGCGTTTGTGATTTGTGGAAATTAAGACGAGGGAAATAGTCACGTAAATTAAGTGTACGGTTTGGACCCGAATCATTAGAACATATTCATGGGGAATTCATAAAACTATACTACCTAAATAATTATTAATACTTAGTTTTCAACCCATTTTGTATTAATAAAATAATTGCTACTATATAGCTTAAACTTAGCCAATCTGATAGTCTACCAGAACTCGAATATTTCTTTAGGGAAATTATCGAATATCGCCCGTTGATAAGGCAGAAACCCTAGATACGGAAGATATCCATGAAATCGATTTTTCATTGGTTGTCAATAAGATAATGCGTCTTTATTATTGGTGGTTCTTATATATTAACTATATATGAAACAAATACTCGTGTTTTATTCATACTAAAAAAATGTAAGACGAAAAATATATGTAACAACAGAATAATCCTGTAATGCACGACAAGTTTTCCATACCCAGTTTATATTATAAATAATGCATGCTATTGTTAGTAAGCATGTCGTAAATATCCAGTTGTTAGGTGAATTTATCGAAACTGCATGTGAGACATGACAAATTAGCCACACAAATATATAATCTCGGTAGTTACGATACAACTACAGAACTAAATAATATAATCATGAAGGAAGAGATTTGTTGTGTTAAAACCATAGACTAGACTAGACTAGACTAGACTAGACCAACTATGCTTAAAACAGACTGGTAGATATTTTACTTACAATGTGCAGAACCGTCTGTAATAGAAAACATGAAAATGCTGGATTTACTAAAGTAATACAAAAATAGTGATGTAGGTACTTTAAATACGCTTAAGCGGGACTGAATAAAAATAGACACAATCCACCCAAATAGCGTATATTTTTTCTACGAACTCATTTTTAATTGTGACCACATAAGTTTAATTGGATTAAAAATACAGAATAAATAAGGTGCTAACATAAAACGGTATGGCCTTTTTTTGCTATTGTCAATCACTTACTGTTTTTCCCATTGTTTGGTATTAAGTACCTCTAACAATTGCTTTTTGGTATTAACTTCGAAATATAGGTCATGTTGAAGAAGAAATTCTTGAATTACCTGTTTTTCGAGGACATATTGGGCATTATGGGATCTTGCCTTGAATGGTAGGCTGCATTATCTAATACAACGAGTTTAAGGATTTGTTTTTGGAATTAAACCTTTTTCAAACCACTCCCCAAAAATATTTGAGTCCATATTTTTGTGGTAATCCACATTACATTACATTACATTCATCCAGCTTTTTACCACACAATTTAAAGCCATTTTGAACTCAACCATCCGTAGATACACAATGCAAAATAACCATCTTTTAGCTGACATCTGCTGGACTGATCAGTTCAACTTTCTTCGCGGGATTGTGGGTGTCATACCAGGTTTCATCCAAAGAAAATCTGTATTTCTTTATCTCTAAATTCTTTAATTTTCTCTAAATATTCTATTCGCCAATTTACGATTCTTTGACGGCAGCATGCTTATTAACAATCTAAATTTGAAACCCAATTTTTAAGCCTCCGTCGCAAAGTGCTTTCGTAACAAGGTGTTTGAAGCTCTGTACGTTTCTTTAAAATAATCTGTATAGTGAGAACTTGAGATTGTTTTTATATTTTTCGTAAATTAAATGCCTTAAAAGTTTGCTTGTGGCCAAGTCCAAATATATGGATATTCCTGCATCAGATCTCTTTTTTTTGTTTTGTTTCCTTTATTTACAAGCCGATATAAAATACTGTAAGGAACCTCGGTTAGGTGTGATATTTTTCTCTGCACTGTAAATTAGCCATCTACTATGTGCAGGATCTTATTTTAAGTTGTTAAACACATTTTAACTTTTTTTACTTGGTAGTCAAAAAATAAATGTTTTTTTTTAAGTTCCTTCTTCTAAATCCCCGCCTAAATATGATTCTATTCGTTTCCAATATCAGGATCCACACTTTCACAATAATTTTCCTCCAATGGCCTCGAAAGCCTAACAGCATAATTTATACTTCCACGGTCGAAGTATTGTTTATTATAAACTATTACCAGGGTCTGGTAAACAGTGAAACTCGGCGGGTAATACGAACCACGAAATAGTTAATTTAGCGTGTTGTTGCTGCTACTTACACTCCTCAGAAAAATCGAGGCCGACCCTGTGTCCGTTACTTACGACGAGGCAATAATCCGATGCTTTTTACGGGAACTTTTACGACTTTTACCTTATACGATTTTTTGTACGAATATGAATTATATCTGACGGGTACTATAATACTTAAATAATTGTATATACCTATAGAGAAAGAAGGCGAACAGCTAATTGATATTCTAAAGCAGAACATCAATTACTAAGTATAATATAAGAAAAAATAATAACTTATATTAGCACATTTTTTAAGAATATTCGTTTGTGTTCGAGAATAGTATCTATACCTCTTTCAAGTATGACAGATATTAGGATATTCATGTAGGCAAGAAATTAAGATATTTTTTGCATGTGGAGAACATGCAGTGAAGGTATGAATTATTAAAACAGGGTGGCCCATAGATATATTCAAATTATATATCCCTTTAGAGAACGATAGTCGACATCTAATTGAGGTCCAGATAATAGCCGTCCTATTTTGTTTCATCCTATTGGTATTCGATGCAGGGCCGGCTCGAGGGGTGAGGTGGAGAGACGACTCAGGCGGCACTATTTTGGGAGCGGCATTTCAAAATGTTTCAAACATTTATGGTGAAATTTAACATCCGTTTTTTTGCGTTAAAGCGTAAAAGCGTTTTTTGCGTAGGATGCTCTCTCTACTGTAGCCACCCGCACTACGAGTGAAGATAGAGACAGAGACAGAGGCAATTATATCAGTTTTTATACATAAATGTTTTAAAGTGCTTAGATTACCATCAGATTGCTAATCTAGGGACTTTACATTATTTACTATGTGTGTGCCATCTATGGAAAGGGGCGGAAATTATTTAAGATCAGCATAAACCAATACACAGAAAGCTGTAAATTGTGTATATATTTTACCTTTACTACGTAAAACTATAAATATTTTACAAGAACAAAATAGCCGAAATTTTCCCAAATAGTTTAGTGTAAAGAGTATAAGTAAAGGTAAAGAGTGTAAGCGATACAAGATGGGAAAGCCGTATCGAAGCTGTTAAGCCATTAGGAAGGTACCAAGTTGGTGAAATATATGATGCAGTAGTTGAAATTTCGCTAGATGAACAAAAAGACCAGGAACAAAAGTAGATCATTATCATCCATAACTTCTAGTTACAAGTTTATTTGTAGTACTACAATTTTGTATCATATTTTATATAATATAAATTTGGGATCAAAATTCCAAATCCAAATCAAAAAGTCCAAATATGATTTTAAATGAAACTACTGCTAATCTAAAAAAAGTAACTTTATTTTTAAAAGAGTTTCGTTTGAATGGTTTTAATAAAATGTTATGTACGGCTAGAGAAATTGCTGAGGATATGGAGATCGCGCCAGAATTTACAAGTACTCGACCCCTTAGAATTCGGCCACAGGCGAAACTCTTTGAATATGAGGGAGAAGATGATCCTATAGAAAATCCATTGAAGGAATTTGAGGTATCGTTTTTTAACTCCTTAGTGGAGTTATTAACTCCTTAATGGAGATTGCCATTAATTCAGTTGAGCAGAGATTCAATCAGCTTGAATCCCATAGTAAACTTTTCAAATTTTTGTATGATATTCCTGCCCTGAAACAAATGCACTCAAAAAATATTTTGAAAAGGTGTCACGATTTATATATTCAGCTGATGACATAGATCCAAATGAATTGCTTAATGAGCTTTTAACTTTGAGCGAAATAATGCAGAATAACAAATGCACAAAGCTTTTAGAAGTTTTAAACTATTTGGAGAAAAACAGTTCGACGGAAAACTTTCCCAATGTAGCTGTTTCGTTAAGAATTCTTGTTACCTTCCTGTATTTGTGGCAAGTGGAGAACGCTCCTTTTCTAAACTTAAATTAATAAAAAAATATTTACGTTCAACAATGACGGACATATTAACAGATCTCGCCATACTTACCATTGAGAACAATATATGTGTAAATATAGAATATGACGATATTATTATTATATTATTTATATTATTATTATATTCTATTATAATATTATTATATTATTATATATTATTATAGACATATTTGACAAATATGTCCATGGACCATCGGATTAAAAATGGATAAAAATGGTCATTCATAGAATATTTGCTATATGGGCAGCAACTTGCCTATTCAATGGGTTAATATTAATATTAATATTAAGTTAATAATAGGGTAATATTTTAAGTTATAACTTTTTTTTTAATATTTGATGGAAACAATTTTAATTTAATCACTATAGCGAGCCATAGCACACTTCTTCCAATTGTGATTTTTAATGCAGCAGTATGGTATTTTTGTGTATTCGTAGAGTTGTCATGATTAATTTTTTATTAATTCGTTTAAACCGCTTTTTCTCTAAATAAATATAAAGTGTGCTATATTTCCGAACTCATAAAGAGTTCGTCTACAAGAATCTGCCGGAAAAATATATTGTTGCCTTTTAAGAAAACACCTAGAGCGCCAACTTATTGTATTTTACATCAAAGTAAGCGGAATTAAAAATAAAAATCGACGTGTCCGAGGATTTTAGATAGAAATGTCAGACTTAAGATATATTGAATTTATCCGTTACTTTTCTAACGCACTGTATATAACATAAAATAGATTAATAATATGTTAACTCAGTATCTAATTCAAGTACTTGCCTATTTAATGGGGGGGGGGGGGGTACATATAACAAATATAAAGGAATGCGTTGCTAATTTATTATATCTTTTTTATTCATATAAAAGCGTGGAAAGTCATAATAAAATAACAAAAATCTTATTAAAGCCATATTTATTAATAGCAAAAAAATCCGTTACAAGAATCATGCATTTGTTTATGTGGTTTATGAGGTAGGTATTCTAAATACACATCAGGACTCACAACAGCGATTTTTTAAAAGTTCCGGTTGCTTTAAAAAGTGCGTCCCTTTTCCGGAACAGAATAAATACTAGGTTTCTTTGTTATGCAATTCACAGGTCTAGGCATTGTGTTGGACGATAAAGGTGTGCACCTAAATTCCTACAAACTGATTTATTGTCAATATGTTACCTATGGGCCGACAGGCCGATGATGTCTATGGGATACAGGTAATTATTTCAGATGTGCAGTATAATTTTAAGATCATACCTGTTTTGATCTGTACAGACTTGTAACGGACTGAGAAGCATATACAGGGTATTTCAAACTCGATGGCCTATTAGACGTATCTGGAGAACAAAACATCATTCCCCTCATATTTGTTCTAATTGCTTACTATTAAAATATTTCTTTGTTCACCCAGGATTTTAAAATCCCATGTATTTTGTAGTTTTTAAGTTATGATATCAGGTAGGATGAGTTTATTTCTGTTCCATATTGGCAACCCACTATCCAACAATCAAAAAATCAATCAAAAAATTTTAAATATATGTTTTAGTTAAAATTAAAATCAAATTGCTTTTCTTCCCAGGTTAATTAAAAAATAATAACAATTATCTTCATACATACATAATCTTTGCAAAGTAGTAATTACAGATAAAAATTTCAATATTAATTTCTTTAGCATAAATAAAATTTTACAATCTTGATTTGACATTTCAATTTAACAAAACTATAAAGTCTTAAATATTTTCTATATAAATTTAAATGAAAAAGTGACCGACATATAAATAGATAAATATCTTCAACATTATTCACTAGTTTGTGATCTGGCGCCCATAAAACAAAGAGTCTACAAATTATAAGGAAATTAAGGTACGTACTTTAAAATTATTTGAATTAATATAAAAAATCTCTATCTATAATTATCTAAATATATTTCCATAATCAATTACAGTAATTGTCGCACCAATGTTGGGTGATATAAATATTAGCAGTCATCATTACAAAAATAATAATACTCATAACAATATACATATATATATATATATATATATATATATATATATATATATATATATATATATATATATATATATATATATATATATATATATATATATATATATATATATATATATATATATATATATATATATATATATTTGTGAAAAGTAATCTTGGGTTTGTAGCATTTCATTACATAGAGAAATAAGCAAATAGACGAATAAGAAGGCAGATACACTTACCAGTGCTATATCTGGACATACATACGGAAACGAACCACTTAGAAGTTGTACAAGTTCTTTCACCTTTATTGAGGTGAAAGAACTTTATATCACCTTTTTCTTTAAATATATATATATATATATATATATATATATATATATATATATATATATATATATATATATATATATATATATATATATATGTATATATTTATGAATAATATATTAAGTATTATTAATAAAATATGACTCGGAAATCGAGAAAAAAAATCATGAGTTAAAACACACAAATTATATACAAAATTATACCTAAAATTGCAACACGACATAAATACAAGGATAATACGTAAACTTCTAAAAATAACAAACTAATAAAATTAATTAAAAAACTTAAATTTATTTTCCTTTGTCCAATATGAGCAAGATTTAAGATACTTAATCATTCAACCATCTCGAATAATTATTTATCTGTTTAATCGTTATCTGAATAATCGTTTATCTGCTGAGGAATAGAATGAATTAAATTTCTTATAAACTATTCATCAGCAGGCACTAACTCATTTCAAATCTGCAATGGGGTATTTTTGCTCCATCGAAACAAAAATGGGGTATTATATTTGGGAAAATATATTGAGATAAATGAGTATCTAGAGCCAAAATAAACAGTTAAAATATAATAAACACACTAAATTATTAATTAAAATAAAATTGGTGAACAATCTATATTGTCCCAACTCTAGTAACAGTGCACTCACGCACGCATCTCTACAGATTGCAAGAACTATGCGAAACGCCAATCCACGGCGCCAATCAAAGTTATTTATCGGCGCAAAAATCTAAATAAAATTTAAAAGTCCCAATAAAATTTCTATAATATCACATATACATAAACTATGTTTATATAAACAGATTAATGCAGAAGCATCATTTTAAAAACTGGGTACGAGAGGCAACTCCGCTTTTGAATGTTGTTTTGAATTATATTACGAAAGGTAAATGTGATGAGTGAATACTGTTTAAAATGCAAAATTAAACAATTTAGATCATAAATTATAGAAATTATAGAAAATGTAAAACAAATTAATTAAAATAATAGCCTTGATATGATTGGCCAGATCATGTGAAAATAGTGTAACAAGAAGCTCGTATCTAAGGAAGTTCAATTGTTCAAATTCGAATAACTTTCCAAAGAAAAAATAATAATGCAAGAAGAACGGTAATAGCGTCCAAAGTAAGGACAGCCCCCTAAATGTGTGTGTAGGAAATTGTAAATTTTAATTGTTAAAAATAAGTTTAAGTAAACAAATCCGTGCTACGATGTAAGAATCCCAAAGGGAAATATTCTAGAGAAAATTTAAACAACGTATTCAGTAGTTTTGGGTCGAAAATACGACATTTCAAGTGTGGCGTCTCCAGTCAGAGTCTACAAGGTGTAGAAGAGTACAGCAAACATGGCAGATGATGCAGTATTTTCACATATAAATAATCAGTGATTAGAGATGCACCAGATTTCCAATTTAATAAGAATTCAACCCAGTAAATAAACAAGCTTCGCTTCGAGTATAGCCAATTTCCAGAGTGCGGTGTAATACCGACAGATGGCAGCAGGTGTGCTAAAGAAGTTAGCAGCATAGTGAAAGTGCAACATAATTCCAAGAGAAGGCAGCAATAGCAGACTCCAGCCCAAAAGTAAATAAACAACTGAAGTGAGTAAATATTGTGTTGTGCTTCGTAAATAAAAAGGGTTATAAAAAACGTCTGTAAGGTAATAACCATTTTCAGAGAATTTTAATTTTAAGGATACATTGTTACAAAGGCTCATGCCCATGTAATTAGTTTACGTTACGTAGGTTTTGGCGTAGGATATTAATAAATTTTTAAAGTTTGAGTTTCTATCTTGCATTATACGAGTAATTTGCTTATGTGTAGACAAACATACATCCGCTTTACAATATAATTTGCAAAATTCATCTTTCTTGTTTGTGCTTTACATTTAATTGTCGTTTAGACAAATTACTTACTTTTCTATATTAATAAAATCAATCTTATATAATAATATGTAGCTTCGGCGTTATTATTATTCTCGTTACAAAATTCACAATTTGCATTCTATAATTGAGGTGATTATTAAATTTCAATCCTTCATATAAAATATCTTAATTTCATTTACCAGTCAAAATAATTTCAACCTTTCAAGAGAAACATAGTGCAAAATATAGAGGCCTAATTGAACCTCCCCTAACGGGCCATAGAGGACTCATTATCCACAGTGAACCTTCCTCAAAATAAATAAGTGTACTTAGAACTGGCGTCCTTGGGAAGGAAGCAATAGGAAAGAGACAGCGTAAGTATCCTGTTACCTTATCAGATATTTCTTAATATAACAAATATCATCCAACAACGTAGCACTGTATACATATGTATATATAAATACTAATATGAACAACAGTGGCCGACAGAAAGCAGTGCGACGTCGCTGCCGCCAACTTACAGAGATAATACCCTAAAATCACTACATTTGCCGTACTATTTGAATTTGCGCTTAGTCTTATTTACGTCACATGAATTTTTTACAGCTTGTTTTAGAACTAAACAAAAAATAAAAAATACGGGTATCTTCTTTTCCCATTTACTTTCTTCTGCCATTGTTAAAAAAACGGCGAAAATACTCCATTGCATTCAAGTATTCATCTAAATTCTAAAAGATAATTTGTAGATTATTTTATTTTATTAAGTATATGTTTTTTATACAATTTATGTCCAGAGATGGACTACGGACTGTGACTATGGATATTCTGGATCCATAGGTTATCCGTTTCGAGTTCAGATATATTCCGATGGAGGTACAAATGTGACAAGTTCTCACGAACATAGATGGTCCACAATGTCCATGACGCATACACATATTATCATAAAATGGAAATACCGATGGTAGCTCCGCATAGCCACAAGTAATTCATTTTATATCCATATATTCATCCCATGGATGGATGTTTTGCTGAACATGCTGCCTATCCATAAGATTAGAGTCCAGATATAATTCTGGCAAGTTATCCATATTGTGACAAAATGTATATACCTACATTGGATGTTTTCTTCGTATAACCGCAGTGCATATCGGAAGTCCATTGGACAATTAATGGATATACATATCCGAATAGACATACATTCGGTGGAAATGACGTAGACAGGTATTTGTCAGCTGCTTTGTCTGTACATAATTCATATGAGATCAATGTAATTGCTAAATCCGCATTTGCTAAATTTATTTTTTTTGAAATTGTTTGTTGAAATTGTTTGTGTTTACCATAATGTCATTGTGAATTTTAAAAAGAACGCCAAGCAATTGTTCGAAATGGATGTAATTGAAAGTTGAGTTATTTATTACCATTAACACCACCTGAAATAAGAGACCTGGCGCGAGATGTGGAAATAAATGTATTGCCGGATAAGTCAAGAATTGTATATGAACTCATATACAGAAGAAGAAATAGACATACAAAAGGAGAATATATACAGTCAGAAAATGTGTTGATTGCCTATTTTTCCAATCTTTCAAAGAACATAAACCCCTCAACGTTATGGTCCACCGAATCGATGTTGAAAGCTACCCTGAACATAAAAACCAACATTGATTTGGCAAAATATCTGTAACAGGAAGTTACGAGCTTCTTTGTAACGGCATTCAGATGGTTTGGATGTAAGAAAATCTAGTTCTTCAAAGAGAAGAAACCGAGAAATTTTTATCAGAGGCCCCAGATGAATTGTATTTGAGCACGAAGGTAGGAATATAGATCCTGAAAATTATCTATTATGGATTAAAGAACTATTTTTCAATTTATATTTTATATTATATTGTGCAGTCACTGGGGTTTGTAGATATGATAAGCTTTTGCAAATGAAAACGGATGCTATAAATTATATGGGGGACAAATTATGCTACCAAATACAAAGACCAAAAAAGGTCAAGATCTTTTTTAGTAGCGGAATATTTAAGCGTTTACAAAAAATATTTAGCCCTCAGACCCTTGATTTGAATAATCGGCGTTTCTTCAAAAGTATGCGAACGGTGGAGTATATATGTACATCAACAATTCATTGGCATTAGCAAGTTCGGTAAAACGCCAGAAGAAAGGGTACTGGGCACTGCTTTCGCAGAACTTCGGCCACGTTGCCGGTGCATTCTGGCGGGGATATAACAATGTTGAAACAACATGGGGGTGAAAGTCCTCCGCGGACTCGATATGGCGGAAGGGCCATATAGGCTACTTGCTAGCCAATAAGTCGAATATCGGAAATACAATATTTTTAGGAATTTCGGGAGTATCAATTACTCTGGATAGTTATACTGTTAATTTTACGAAAAACGAGGCAAGTGGAGAGACCTCAATTGCATCAAATCTCCATACATATTTCTGGTAATTACAAATTTCTTGTTGCAGTTCGTATTTATAATATAATAAACACAGTTTTGTGTTATTTTTTTAAAATTTCAATCCATCATTTTGTGTTTACCTAATATCAATTTGAATGGTAATTCAAATTCAAATAATTTAAACCAAGTTGGTAAACTTGGTTTAAATTATTACTTGGAACGTTGTATAGCAACGAGCTTTTTCTGCCTTGGCATAAAAAGTCCACTTTTCTGACTAGGCAGGAAAAATACACTTTTTACCTTTTACCTTTTTTTTAAGTTTTTTACCTTTTAAGTTAAGTGTCATTAAAAAGCCGCTTTTAAGGTCATTTGGGGCGAAATAATATATATTTTCATCTACTTTCATCAATTCCAATGGACAGTTTTTATTTATTATTTCTAGTAGGTTCCTACATCTTATTTAAAGTAGAAATATATACCTTTATACTTTTACATATCTATGTAAAATCAAACAAGTAGGTACTATTCTGTGGAGACAGATCTAAGTAACTTGCGAGTATGCCAGCGTAAAGATAAAGAAAGAGGTTGTCAGAGACACCTGCGACGACTATAGCTAGAATTGATTTTTCTTAAAGGACGTTAGTGTTCTTTCAGTTTACTTTGCACCTAAACGTTGATGCACATCTGCTTGGAAATCAATACATCTGCCTGTATGACATATATAAAATGAAGTACAAATATAAATAAGTCATTCTTTGCTATCGCGGGTATATGGATTTAAAGGAATGTCAGTATAATATTTACGTGGAATTTGATAATGTTACCTGCGGTTGTGCAATTTGAACGTGAAAGTGTTAAACATAGATTAGTACCTAGATAGAAAGAATGATTAAGAAAAAGTGAGACAGCCTATGAATGGACAATATTTTGTAAGATCCGCCTCGAATATGTTTAATGTAATAAAGGTTGGAGATTGCAGTATGATTTTTCTCGCAATATGTGAGAGTAAATCTTGGGTATGCAGCCGTTCATTACACAGAAAAATAATCAAATACATAAATAAATAATAACAAGAAAACACTTACCAGTTGTATATCTGGACATATATATGGAAACGAAATTTCGTATTAATACCATCATCCTTACGGTGACACTTTTGTGACATTAGTTTTAACGGAACTCAAATTCATAGAAAACACGAAACTACTCTATTATTTATGTTTGTTCTATTTGAACATATTGATATATAAAAGCATTAGGCATACATTTATCTAGAACATATATGGACACCCCCGCCCCCCGGGCCGGATCCAGCCCTCCACCATCTTCAATCCGGCCTACGAGAGATTAAGAAAATTCAGGTAACGCTGATAATTCAAATCGATAAATAATATTATTAAGCGTAGCAGTGGAACGCCACAGATCGAGTCAGAAATAGTCGTTAAAAAGAGACAAATAGATAAACATTCGGGAAGTTGCTCGTGCACTTGAAGCACTCTCGTACGATTGAGAGTATATAGTTGCTTATTGGGGGAATATATTAACCGCTCAGCGCATGTGTCATCTCATTACTTCTTAACAACTGATAAAGTTCGCATCGCATATTCACGTACGGTCAAGAGTACGGCGCGGGAAATATTCAACCAAATTCTATCCACATGTCTGGTTTAAGAAAGCGGAAGGTGGACACAGAACTTAAAAAACAAGGGCAAACGGTAAATTTTCAAAACAAAATTCGCTTGTGAGAATACAACTGAGAAGTAAACTCTTTTAATTTTTTAACATTTTCCAGTCACGAAGACATTTAATACGGTTGCTATGCTGATGAACTGAAATAACTGTCAGAGCAATTCACTGATCGATTTTCCGATTTTATGAATATGGATAGCACTTTCAATATTTTTGCAAATCCTTGTTAGTGTAATGTGGAACATGCTCCGCTTCACCTACAAATGGAGTTGAACGCGCTTCAAGAAGACTCGATATTTGAAGTTTAAATTTGATGATAAGCGGAACTAAGCGAATTTTACAAAACATCCACAGTATCCACACAGAAAAGTATCCACACCTGAGAGTTTTCGCACGAAAAATAATTTGCACATTCAGAAGCACGTATAAATGTGTGCAGCCTTTTTCAATCATGAAAATTAATAAAAATAAGCATCGTACTCGATTTATTACTCTTCGGCACGAACAAAATTCAGAGAGCAAAAATTTTTTTACCATTGTGTTCGTCATCAAATATTAAACGCATTTCAAAATGTCTGTCTGTATATCTATACAGACAGACATTTTGAAATGCGTTTAATATTTACTGCGCTTTTTGTTAACACGCTATCTCAATAACGAAATATTTAACCAACCTAAGATTTGGCAGAATAATCGTTTTTCGGTATGCCCCAATTATTTCTGGTATTAAAAAAAAAATGTCGAGTTAAAACTTTTGACTCCAGTCAAATATCCAAATGAAAAAAAATATATGGTCTGGTCCATTAATTAGGCCCACTAATTAATTCAAATGTGCAAATATCAGAGTTTGTCATTTAGGTTATCTTAAACATAATCGTACAAGTAACTTTCCATGAGTTGCTCGCAAATTCCTAAACATTTTAGTTTTATGTGAATAGAATAAATGTTATCGTTTGTACCGATAATAGATTTTTCTTTTTTCTTTAATGCCTCTATTGATGAAGAAATATCAATAGAGACATCAAATCTACTTTAAATATCAATAGAGACTTTAACGCTACTGCGTTAAAGTTTTTGATGACTGAATTCACAACTTCAGCAATTTGGTACACAACCGTAATTTGGTTTTTAATTAAATTTTCTACTTGATGTTCATATTGCTTAATCTATTAATTTATACAGTTAGAGTACCTAGTATTCTCCATCTGATGCGTCAAGATTACCAGTAAGTGATTTTCATGTAAGTCATTTTTGCATCTCTTAGGGTTATGAAACCCTAAGGGTTAGGGTTAGTGTGGTAAATGCCACGGTGCACCAGTACGAATACACAATTATCTCAGCTCGACAGAAAGAGCCAGTTGGGTGCATTCCGCACTTGCCGATAACTTTTATAAAACGTATGTGTTACGTCACACACTGATGTTCAAAGTAATAAGTAATTTGAGTTCAACACGCTTCGTCTGTCTCCAACCTTCAAAATCAACATGGGGAGACAAAATCAACATGGTTTTGGATTTGATTTAACAACCAATAGCAGAAATTCATTTGATTCTGCGCATCTCCAGGGTGCAAATTTTGAACATTTTTAAAATGGTATGCATCTATTTTAAGAGTTCTCCATTGTTTTTATTTAATGGCAGCTGTTGGCTTGCTATTCTCACGCTTAGTCGGGGATTATTACGAAATGCACGAATAATGCTCAAATTTATTTTTTGATTTCTGTGCTCTAATGTTGTGTTTTTCTTATATTACCAGTTTCATGGAGTCTTGTCGAGCTAGAATTCCTTCAATCAACGGTCGAGCTGAGATTTGGTGTATTAGTACTAGTGCACCGTGGAATTCACCACACAATATTTAAGAACAATTGGTTTATAACTTTAAGAGATATCAATTAACAAAAAATTAAAAAATAATACAACATCAACACCCTGTATTTAAGAAAGGGTTTAGATTTCGAAATAAGTTTATGTGACAAAGTCCCTTTAATTTTAATCTTTTACTGAATTTTCTTAGAATAAAAATGAGACAACCTGTCACACACACACACACACACACACACATATATATATATATATATATATATAAAGGGTCCGCCAATAGGGACGCTCGATCTTTGACAGCTCATGGCGGCCATGTTGTTTGTGGTAGAGTTGGCAAACGTAGTTGTTATTATTCAGTGTATCTTCACAAATCACCATGAACCAATTCAGCCGCGAGCAACATGTGCAAATCGTTAAAACTTATTACGAAAATCATTCATCGGTTCGAGCAACGTTCCGCGCGCTCCGCCAATTTTACGGTGCAATTGATCGTCCTGCTGAGTCGACTATCCGTCGTTTGATTAACAAATTCGAGGCAACCGGTTCGGTGAACAATCAGCCAACACCGACGCGTCGTCGAAACGTCCGATCTGCCCAGAATGTCGCCGCTGTGCGCGATAGTGTGCGTGAAAATCCGCGACAGTCAATTTCACGTCGCGCACAGGAACTCCGCCTTTCGGAAACATCACTTCGCCGAATCTTGCATCTGGATTTGGGCATGCATCCGTACAAGATCCAGCTGACACAAGAGCTCAAAATAAACGACCATAGACAGCGCCGTATCTTCGCTGATTGGGCTTTAGAGCAGTTGGAAGTCGACCCCGATTTTGGTCGCAAAATCATCTTCAGCGATGAGGCACATTTTTGGTTAAATGGGAATGTCAACAAGCAGAATTGCCGTTATTGGGCCGAGAACAATCCACAGGAGGTCCACCAGGTCGCAATGCACCCAGCAAAGGTAACTGTTTGGTGTGGATTTTGGGCCGGAGGCATCATCGGGCCGTATTTCTTCGAGAACGACGATGGTGTGTCCATCACGGTAAACGGCGAACGATACAGATCCATGATAACGAACTTTTTCTGCCATGAAATCGACAATATGGATGTCGAGGATATGTGGTTTCAGCAGGACGGCGCTACGAGCCACACAGCGCGCGCCACAATGGATCTTCTGCACGAGCGCTTCGGAGGAATGGTTATCTCGCGCGGAGGCGACATCAACTGGCCACCGAGATCGTGCGATTTAACCCCACTAGACTATTTCTTGTGGGGTTTTCTTAAATCACAGGTCTACGCAAACCAACCACAAAACACTGATGCCCTCAAAGTCAACATACGCCACGCCATCGATGAAATACAGCCCGATTTGTGCGCCAGAGTCATTGAAAATTGGACTTCTCGTATGCGCGCCACCCAGCGAAGCCGAGGTGGACATTTGACCGATATTATTTTCCATACATAATGCCTTCGAATACTCTTTCAAACAAAAAATAAATTTCATTTATACCTCTCACACAACTTGCTTTATTTCATTTTAAAGATCGAGCGCGCTTATTGGCGGACCCGATATATATATATATATATATATATATATATATATATATATATATATATATATATATATATATATATATATATATATATATATATATATATATATATATATATATATATATATATATATATATATATATATATAGATATATATATATATATATATATATATATATATATATATATATATATATATATATATATATATATATATATATATATATATATATGCAAATTTAAAATCAAGTGATCTAAATAAATGCGGCAAAAAAATACATCATACGTTGGAAAATTTTCCTATAAACGGTCAATATTAAAATATTGTAATAATATTTTGAATATTTGATATGTACTATTTGAAATGAATGAAAATGTAGGTAAATAGTCTTACAGATAGCTCGTATAGAAGATAAATATGAACAAAATTACTATTTTTCTTTATGTTTAATATTTATTATTATCACTTTATTGATTATTGATAAAATATAATATAATGGCCATATAACCTTCTAGCTATTGACCATGAAAAAAAGTAGAGTAAACTTATTTAGATTAAATAAACAATATTTTTATAGAAGAAGGCGACATAAAGATACGTACAGCTATGTAGGTATGCAAATGAAATTATGACAAATATGAATATTATAATAATTATACAGCTGTATTTGCTATGTCGAATTGCATTATGTTTTGATTGATTTATTTGAAAAGACTCAATTTACTTATCTACTATCGTATGAAATCATACATATTGAATAACAAAGATATTCTTTTGTTATGCAAGTAACTCTGATATCATGTAGACTTGACAAAATGATGAAAGGTATCTAGCAATTCACCTAATAATAAAACTACAAGATATATTTATTCATCATGATTTCGAATTTTTCAGAAAAAATTATTTAACTAATTAATTCATTATCCGATTAATCAATACTAAATTCACAAGTGTATAATATATATTGTACATACATAATATATATTGTTATTAATTAGATATTTCTCTATAAGACATAATTTTTGTTAATAAAAATAGTTCTTGAACTGTAAATCTTAAATGTGGACTGACAAAATTTGAAATACTGTCTACATGTTATTTATTTCTGTGAAATACTATTTATTTTTATAAAGTACATGTGGGTAACAATGGAAAGGATTACTTGTTGTTATGAGTTGTTGGTGTTGATGAGAAAATTGGAAAAATATATTGTCATTTCTAATTCCAAATAATATATCAACATAAAAATATTTTGCAGTTTTATGAAAACCTTTTAAATGGAAATTGTGTCTTGTATTGCATATAATTAGGTAAAATAATAGTAAAACTCAATGATAATTTTTTTTAAAGTAGTAGCTCACAAAAATGTAGAGCAAAGAAAATCAATGATCTCACTTTGTTTCGTATATACAGCCTGTTTTAAATTGATATGAAATATTTTAAGAGGTGAATTTTTGTAAAAAAAGTATGGGGTCTTTCATAAAAAAAATCCAAAACAAGTTAAAGTGTTAAAATTGGCAACATTTTTTCTTAATTTTTCTTCTTCACCATGGAAGAATGTAGCAGAATTAAGATTTAGAAGAATTTACAGTATTTACAGTAGTATTTATATCTCAGTATAACAATATCTCAAGGTTACAAAAACTGTCACAAACTTTAAATTCCTGTAAATCTTAATTCTGCTACATTTTTCCATGGTGAAGAAAACAAATTTAAAAAAACCGCGTGCAGCACAGTACACGTGATAGAAGTGAATACTTCTTTATCGATTCGTTAAGAGAGTGTGTGTGTGTGAGAGAGAGGGAGAGGGGGGAGAGAGAGGTATTACACATATTGCCTTTATGGTAACTGAAGTGTGACACATTGTGATTCTAAATGGTGTAGATTTCTCAAGAATATAGCGTCAATCTTTTTTCCTGATTTAGTCGCGGTAATGTTCCGGTAGTTATTCATATCTAAACCGAATTTCTCATGAAGAAAGTGAAGTAGTGGCAGGGACGCATCCTCCGCAAAAAGAACATCATCCATTTGTATCAGATTCGAAAGCCCAATCCAGATATATCCAACAGGGTACGCATAAGTAATATTGTGTTGTGATTAATTCCGATTCTGTCACGATCGTTTATAAATTATATAAAAATTGCTTTCCACTTTAGACCACTTGTGGGGTTGCCCAAGTCAAAACTGCATTCGCTATCTTTGTTTCTCATTATATCAAAATTGCTTTCCGCTTTAGAACACTTGTGGGGGATCGTTGCCCAAGTCAAAGCTGTTTCTCCCTCTCTCTCCCTCGTATCTGGCATATGCTTTACTGGCAATTGGAAGAGACAAAAATGTTATAAAATATGTCGTGACGCGACCTTGAAAAATCACTCTCATGCGGCTAAAGAAGTTCCCTTAAAAAAAATTCCCCAACTTTAAAAGGGCTGTAACTTTTTGAATCTTTGACGTTTTGAACTTGAAGTGGGTAAAAAAGTCATCGTCTATAATATTTTTCATAAGAACTTTTGACTGCCATTTATTTATGTAACTATGACTATGGCTTCAATCTGCAATGTATCAATGGTTTTTGTCTCTTATTTTCTTCGTAAAATTGATAGTTTCCTGAGAAAAAAATAAAATTATACACATCACTTTTCAAATAAATTCAGTGAAAGGTTATTATTCAGTGAAACAGTCCAGTAGGCAAATAAAGTCGTGATGAGAAGTATTGCCATTATTCTTGTTTTCTCTAAGGAGTTTTATAAAAACTTAGACATTTCAAATATTTAAGTATATGTCTTTATTTATTTATTGTCAAATTTGCAGTTAAAATAAAAACGTTAGTTTATAAACGATTCATTGAAAAGTTGCACATGTTCTTCGATTTTATTGAAGCTCTTCAGACTAATGTAGGATTTATTGAATTGGAGCCATGTGCTGCTACAATATCTAAGTATAATGGGGTTACAGAACAAGAAATAACTTTTTCTAAATCGTTATAACATTCCAGATTTTCTTCACCTGTTGCACCGCGTCTTCAATGTGTTGGTTTAGTCTACCCAGATACATTTGCTATAATTGAGAATGTCGGTTATATATTACGCAAGCAAATGCTGGGTAATCATAGAAATGATTTATGATTCCCTACGGTTATAGAGAAGTAATGTGTGATGGTAGTAATCACAGAAGCCTAAGGAAGCTCCTTATCCTTGGTGGCAGATGTTTAGATCTTAGAATCCAAGGTGGAGTATATTAACACGTGTGCACACGCGTATCTATGCCGATACACACGTGGCTAGATAGGAAGGGGGTGGATCCGGACAGCCTTCGCAAGGTATTGTTTAATATGCCCATATGTATTCGTTATTAATCTTCGTAAGAACTCCGCAAATGTCAGAGATTGGTAAAGCTGCATCCTTTGACAAAAAAGACTAAAGTCATTAGTTAAGAGGATTTTATGAAGGTAGATATATACTAATGGCTAACAATGTTTTTCTGGTTTAGCAATGTAGGTACACCATGGTTGAAAAGAAATATGATTAACTAGCAACAGATTTATAAAATTCATTACCTAATTAGGTTAATTTCGACAGTAGAATGAAAACATTACTAGATCTATATATATATATATATATATATATATATATATATATATATATATATATATATATATATATATATATATATATATATATATATATATATATATATATATATATATATATATATATATATATATATATATATATATATATATATATATATATATATATATATATATATATATATATATATATATATATATATATATATATATATATATATATATATATATATATATATATATATATATATATATATATATATATATATATATATATATATATATATATATATATATATATATATATATATATATATATATATATATATATATATATATATATATATATATATATATATATATATATATATATATATATATATATATATATATATATATATATATATATATATATATATATATATATATATATATATATATATATATATATATATATATATATATATATATATATATATATATATATATATATATATATATATATATATATATATATATATATATATATATATATATATATATATATATATATATATATATATATATATATATATATATATATATATATATATATATATATATATATATATATATATATATATATATATATATATATATATATATATATATATATATATATATATAGGTATATATATAGGTATATATGTTGTTATACCTTATGCTCTTTTCTTACCCGGCTAACTCACTACTGTTTGTAACATCGAAATATGAGACATAAAAAATTTTTCAAAGGATACCCAGAGATCGGAGCAGTATAACTTTTCTCACAGCAAGCTAAAATCGTCACTATAAAGGCGCTTTCAACAAGTTGTTATGTTGTGATAGAATACTAATAACTAATCAATTTTAACACAAAACTCAGCAAAATAATACACTAAATTAAAGAATAACTGTATTACTTCTATTTCAAGAATTATTATTGACCTCACTTTACCACAAAACGTTCGATGGTATTGGGGTATTAGACAACCTAATGAATGCCAATGATGCCGATGTAACACGGCCGAATAACGTGTAAAATGAATCCGTAATATATGAATGGGAAACATTCTTAATCTGCATCACATTCGCCATCCAATTGTTTCATGATAAGACCAAAGGTATATAAATAGTGTGATCAATATTTTGTTATACTACATGATAATGTCATAATGTGATGGGCGATCTACATAAAATCATTTGTTTTTCCTAAAATTCCTGGAAATCGGTTATGCTTGACAACGCTGTTAAAAATGCGGTAGCACGTGTGAAGAGATCGATATAATGAGGGTTGGTTGCTCAGGTTTTTATGTCTCATATTTGGATGTAACAAACTATACCTTATTCCATAAATAGCATTAAATTCCCTTATCTCAATAGTCGGTTCTAGGACGATATGACAATATTCTGGGCATGTGCGATCATAATATTCAGTACATATTTTATATTTAAACAAGATGAAACATTATACAGATTTATTATAACTTTTATCAATGCAGAAATAAATACATACACTTTTGCATAAGTATTCAGCAACAACTGATTTTAGTTCCATAATTTTCGTGGTAACTTCTTATCTATCATAGTAATATTTTAATTAACGGTTCGCAGGGCCGGCCGTTAAAGTTATACATATAACATTGCTACAAAAGCTTATGTTTCAGAGACACTCAAGACACTGAGCGAAATCGACGTCAGTATTACCAGTAAATTACCATATTTTACTAAAATAGACTAATTAGAGGTATACGCATAACTAGAGCTAGGTATTGAGAAATTGAGTTAACGATTAATTCCATTTTGTCGACAAAAAAATAGGAGGCGGTACCTATTTGGCAAGAGGTAAACATGGGTAAAAAGTGAGCGAAGTCAGCTGTTGACGTTTTCAATGTAATAGAACTGGAAGGCTGCCTACTAGACAGACCTGGTCGGTCCAGGCCAGGATGCTGTTGATCCTGTAAAACGACAGCTGCGGCACTCCAGACAGGTGAGATGGGCCCTACAGGACCTGCACTTTCATAATAATGAACGTATGTGGTCATGTCAAAAGGGCATGTGCGATTTATACCTAAAATCGTAACGGATTTTCTCTATGGGACACCTTTACCCACATTGTTCTACGTCACAAGAAGTTGTTTGCTATAGGTATATTATTAATACAAGTAAAATATATTTTTTTATCTCAATAACCGTTTTAGATTTAATGTACGTGTAAATTTATATATCCTTTACACAGATCTTATTAAAACATATACAAGAGCACTACAAGTTGAGGGATTGGAGATGAAAGGGTGGATATCAGTGGTATTTTAAATCTGGTATTTTGGCATTATGTGAAAAATAACGAAATAGTTCTTTACAATTACCATGATACAAAAAGTATGCAGTAAATTTTATACTTTTAGTGATACTTATTAAAACTAGATGATTGTTATATATTCATTTGTATAGAATATATTGCATACAGTTCGAGAATCTAGAAGGCTACTGTCTAATATTAGTATATCTAAAAGAAGTTAAAATTTTCAACTTTGGGAGAGTTGTATATTACATAATTGTCTTTTTTTTAAGCATATCAAACATTTCCTTAAACTTCCGGTTTAAGCGGAAGTGACGCAGACTTTGTTATTTTAAATGGTACCCTGTATTTTTTTTTGCCCATCTGATTCGTCTTTAAATTCTCTTTTCAACCATGTATCGCACCATGGCATTTGTTTTTAAACTGACAGTTAATAATCATTTTATTGTATTAAGCATAGGTGGCCATGATATGAACCTTGGCAGATATTGATGCTTAGTGTGCCGTGATATCGAAAGACTTCTGGTACGCAACTTTGTGTCTCATATTTTTTTGGGCATAATCAGTAGCTGAACAGACTAACTAGATCTTTCTTATTTAAAAGAAAAAATCTCTAAACAACCACCGATATTATAAAAACTAAGATAGGAACTCCATTTTTTTATTTGACCTACTTAAGAAATACTTATTTATCTTTTATTTTCGGCCATTACAATTGCTGTACCTATCCCATTTTGCTTTCTTCATTAAAATTAGTATCGATAATTATTGCATAGTAATGAACATTGTTACTACCTACTGTAACAAAAATATTTAGTTAGGCAGGCGGTGGAAACAAAATAAAAGAAGGTAAAAGGAATTATTTAATAAATAAAAAACATTTGAAAAAAATAATGAAAAACCATTACACTAAGGAATGATTTTTATATCGAAGGAATGAAATTAAAATAAAAGATTTACTGAAACACTAAACTGAATGGATTTACAGGTAACAACTACACAGAGAACTAATATTCCTACCTGTATTGAATTACACCTGCAAATACGATAAGATAGCTATGGTCATTCACCAATACCTCCACCAGGTGTAGACTAGTTTCGAGCTGTTTGGCTCTCATCAGTACACCGTAGGTAGAGAAATTAATGACCATTACTGACCAATTAATGACCAAAACTATCAAAACAGTCAAGCAGACTAAGCAGTAGTGTGCAAGCGAGGGATACCAGACCCCTCTAGCGGTCAGTTGCTACTACTCATCAGACATTACTAAGTAAAGTCTTTGACAAGCAGCGTCCTGCAATGCAGGCACCTAGAGCAGCGACCCTAGCCAAAAGTAGGCTAAACAAACACTAAATACAAAAAATATTTTTTACTCTAGGTGCTCAAAATGTTGTCCGTTATTATCTTTGCACAATCGAGTTTTTGTGACGGTAGCTCTAAGCATGTTATCTAATTGTAATTCAGTAATCTCATTAATGGCTCTTCTGACTCTCATTTCCATGTCTTCTCGGTTTGTTGGTGGAGTCCTATAAACTTCTTCCTTGAGGTGGCCCCATATGAAAAAATCGAGCGGCGTAAGGTCCGGTTATCTTGCAGGCCATCTTACGGGTCCATTTATTCCCATCCAGTTATCTCCAAACCTTTCACTTAGGTAATTCACCACTACTCTGCAGTTATGTGGTGGAGCCCCATCCTGTTGAAACATTATTGGGTCAACATTAAGTGGCAATTCTTCCAAAAAATCTTCGATCTGGTTTTGCAAAAATTCCAAATATCTTTCTCCATTTAATGGTCCGTCAAAAATTATTGGCCCAATAATTCTTCTGCCAATTACCCCCAACCATATATTAAACCTAAATCGCTCCTGATATGCACTTTCTTTCATAATTGTGGGATTTTCCTGTGTCCAATAACGAGTGTTGTTACGATTGAATAGTCCCAAATTAGTAAACCTGCATTCGTCGGAAAATAAAATTTGTTTATGAAAATTATTGTCCACATGGTGTCTGTTGAAAAACTAATTACAATAGTCCAATCATCTTTGAAAATCATTTTCGTATAAATGCTGGTGTATTTGGACTTGTATGATTTAAATTTATGTTTCCTCAAAATGCGTTGAGCTGATTCCCGATTTACAACGGTTTGGTCCTCAATATGTCTTATCGAAATTGTGGGATCTGCCTCGACAATTGCCAATACATTGATTACCGATTCTTCATCGATAATAAAATTATTTCCAGGTACATTTGGTTCTCTTCTGAATTGCTGTTCAACTCTTCCAAAATAGTTGTACGGTGGATGATTTCTTTCGGGAAATCTTTCTTCATATAACTGAGCAGCCTGTCTGCTATTTTTTTTACATTCGCCATAGATTAATAGCATATCTACTTTTTCGTTTCTTGAATACATGATAAAAATACTATTTAAAACGCGCTAACTTAAGTATAATTTAACAATAAATACTTAAATCGTTGTCAAGTAAACAATTCTTAATTGTCAAACCAAAATGACGCGTCTTTTTTCATTTTATTTTGTTGGACTAATTAGGAGGCAAACATAGTTGCGTAATAGTTCCCCCTCCCATGGGGTGATCGGCATCACGTAGAAGGTAACATTTATTTTTCGGATTTTCGCTTATATCTTGGAAACTATACGTCTAAGCGATAAAGATATTATATACCAATAAGACTTTATATACAAGTGAAAGCTCAAAAAATAAAACAAAAAGCCACAAGATTGTTTGGATTAATTTTTCGCTATCTCACATAGTTTCTGTATATCTGCACTTAAAATTCCCTAATTTTCAAAAATTTCCTAAATTTTTTTATTTTAGACAAAATATTTGTATAGTACATGACGTGATATTTTGATATACAGCG
Organism: Tetropium fuscum; assembly: GCA_964058915.1. Lineage (NCBI taxonomy): Eukaryota > Metazoa > Arthropoda > Insecta > Coleoptera > Cerambycidae > Tetropium > Tetropium fuscum. The sequence goes on from CAXKVY010000363.1 coordinate 475,973, forward strand.
CATTCAAAACAAAAACTGATGCACGTTATCAACAGTAAGATGTTTTACATGACCAGCGAACATTGTAGCAAGGCGTGGCAGACTAGTAAATGTTATTCTACTTAAATTTGGTAGAGTAAACAAATTATTGAAAAGTATGATATAAAAGATATTATTTATTTATGACCCATTTTCTTAAAAGATGATTGTGTAAATGACAAAAACAAATTTGCTAGTCAATATTATTAGGCATAAGTAATAAAAATAAAATTAAAATGATAGAATCATTTATTATGTCAAATTAGTGGATAAAAATAAAGAGCTGATAGTCCTCTGTTCAAAACGTTTTTAATTTACAATAATTTTGTGGCTTATTGTTACTTAATTTTTTTCAGCCACTCCAGATGTAAAAATTTTTTATATTTTCCCAAAAATAAAAGTCAATTTCGAGGTCAGTATTGATGTATTGTAAAAGTTTAATATAGTAGATATAATACTAAATACGTGTAGCTTATCATATTATATTAATGTTAATTTGTTAACTTAAATAATTTTAGTAACAAAAAGGTATATTAAATATATTTAAAAAAATGCAAGAACTCCAAATATAACCCCTTTTTATTAACAACTCCTGTGGTTATCAATCTCAGTTAACAACATACTGTCATATGGAGCATTACCATAACGATTAATGAAGGCTGGATCAAATCTTTCAACAGTTAAATTGTCCATTGATTGTCGAAAATTATGTTCATTCTTCACCGTGGTAGTCGATTAGCTGTGGTTTTGATGAAAACACCTATGGTTTCTGCACTATCAACGTATCCATAATATATACAAAGTTGATTTAAACTATTATATTTATTTTTATTTAGCTTTTATGACACATTTTACCATGAACTTTTGTTTTCCTGACAACAAACAAACGTTTTAAATAGCAATTAAGTTACTTCTCAAACAGTAATCAAAGGTAATAGTGTGCCATTCACGTTCTGCCTCAAAATACTCTATTAAATTTGCTACAAGCTCCTTGCAGCGGGCACTCGTTTCTCTACATTTTGATATAAATAAAAATTCAACTGCAGGCTCCTTTCTGATCAATCGCAATATAAAGACAATCACAAGCTTTGTAAACAGTAAATATAAGCAAAATTATAATAATTTACAAATCGTGGTATACTAAATAAAAATGGTGTACATTAACTATAATACTTATAAAAAATGTATAACTGACAAGTATCAAGCCGCCGCGTCGAGCGGAGAAACTGTGACGTCATAAAATTTTGGACGATTTCACCAACTATTGAAAATTCAAATTAAGATCTCAGTGCCATGACAAGTATCTGCAAACTAATCTTGGGTACCTATATCGTTTCCATAGAACATATAAGTCAGGATTAAATTTTCCTTTTTGTTAGTGTTAAAATTGTCAGAAAGAAGACAATCAGTCATTGTGTAAGGACTAAAGATTGTCATCATTTGGCCGCCCGAGGTCATATCGCTTCTCTTGAAATCCAAATAATGTATTTGCCTTATCCAAATTCTGACGATGTCAGGACTGTTATACATTAAATTGGCATCGTTGACATTGTCTTCTTACGTCACTGATGATGTGCATGTTTTTCTTTCGCATATGCTACAAAAATATTTTTTTCGAAATCGGCAGTAAAGAACGAGAAATATAATCAGTAAAGTAATCCATTGTTTTATGCTTTTTTCAAGTAGGCAGAGTGACAGATAAAAGTTAAATTAACATACAATAAACGCTGTGCAGTATTTGTGGCATAATTTTGTATCTTTCAAATAAATAATTGCTACTATTCCAAATAACTTCTATTAAAGAATTCATAAATAGGTACAGTAATTATAACATTATGTATATTTTTTTTATTTACTGATATTTCGATTTCGAAAAAAAATAATGTATACCTAGACGCTAATCCGCTGATCCGGCTGGCCACGGACACGATACAGAGGAAGCAGGACCTCACAAGCGGCCAAAGACCCAGATCCTGATAGACAACGGGTAAGTATAATATAATCACGACCTTATGTTTCAGCACGACTGATGCGAGAAGAAGCAGACGACACCGAAGAAAAGAACATGACCGAAGAAAACCGATCGAGAAGACACTAAAACAGCCCAATCCAGTGGACAATGAGGCCGACTTCCTTGCCAAACGCACACACCGTTACCTTACCTGACTGAGCTGATCGCTGATCAGCTCGCGAGCTCCGTCATCCTGAGCTACAATGCTCATCCTCCATATCAACCTGAAAGCCGCGCAGCGGGGCTCTAGCAAGCCCGGCGAGAGGCAGGGATCCCTCTAACACCCGACACGACACCCCCGGCGATAATACACACCGGTGAAGAAAGTCAAGAGCGCCAGAAGCAAGGCTCTGCCGGTGGGGCCCATCAGCCAGGACCGGGGGAGGCTGCGTAACTTCACGTGACACTGATCACATTTATGGGGAGGGTCACGTGAAACGCGCAACCTACCCCTTACGAGGCGGTCTCGCCTTAGATATTAGGGGTAAAGAGCGCTGGTACCGCTCGGCCCCTTCTTATCGAGGTCACATCGCTAGCCAAGAAAATTGACGCGAATATTATCGACGCTAAAGTTTGTTTGTATCCCTCATGTGGTTTATTTGCCTCGGGCTTCTGCAAATAAAATCCACATTCGTGATAGAAAGTCCAACTTTAGTGCCTTGGTATGTGTACCATTAACTACCAATATTTGTCCCGAACTTTATTACACAAAAGTATACCTAAGTATATTTATCACATAATAAAAATATGTTCGGAATAAAATTTAAAAAAAAATAACTGATTTCAATTTAAATATTGCCGATTTCTCCCAGCATGCTTTGTGGAGGTGTACCTTATGACAACTAAGAAAAGCGGGTACTACCCCGTTGGGTGCTTTCCTTTCATATGGCAAATTGTATTTCCACCTTGCACAAACTCTTGTAGTTTTCTCTAATATTAAAATATTTGCACTTTTGTCAGTGGACTTGCAGTATAAATATATTTGGTTTCTTTCGCGGTTTGAATGAAAGCTTGTGTCGTAAAACTTATATAATTTTGGGGTAATATAAAAAAAAAGTTTTGCGCTAGTGTAAAAAATAGTTGAAAAAGCTATTTTCCATGTGACCGGAAAGCGTCCAAGCGGGATAGTACTCGCTTCTTTTTGCTGTTGCAAGGTACACTCACTCATCCATAAGGGATGCTGTATGAAATCGAAGAAAATAAACTGTCACCATCTCCCGGTCTATAAGCAAAAAATATACAATTTTTCAACTCGAAATTCCTGTTTGCAGATATAAGAAGACAAATGCGATTTTTACTACTAGGTGGTTAATAATAAATTATTTTATATTAAATATAGATAAATTAAATTTCTTAAATTATGTAGTAAGTAGGCATATGGAAGTTTTTATATGTTTATATGCCTATATACTCTAATATGAGGTATAATATATAATATGGTTAAGAATGTTTTAAAAACGTGTATTTCAGTTTGAAGGTTATTATGAAAATTTAAATTTTAATTAGTGCCTTCTGAGTGTTTTTATTAATCCTCACAAAATATCCATTTCTTCATAAAATCACTATATTAAATCCTTTCAATATAGCATTTCAGTTCATTCATTCATTCATTCAGTTCATAACAGAAAATTCGACGGCATAAAATCTTTGATGTAGGTACATAGATAGTCATAAGGTCATAGAAAAATAATATCCTCAAGTTAAAATTAATATTAATTTATTTTATCTGATTAAATGTTATTTAATCGGCGTATTTAACAAGTAAGATAGTTTAAACAGTGTATAATGACACCGTTTGAAGTTTTTATTAAAATTGGCGGCACGAAACCACGTCAATAGTTAAATACAGTTAATTAAGTAATTCTGATTCTGATCTGAACCGTGAGCTCACGACTTGTGCAGATATTTAAAGTGATTGCTAATTATGAATTTTTTTGCGTGCTTTATCGTGACAAATTGTAATTAAAGGAGTCAAATTTATTTGCATCTAAACTAGAAGAAAGATCGTTTTGCTGATTCAATCGACCATTTTTTCAATGAATACATAGGTAGTATCCGTCTTATTCACCTTATACCTCCTATGTATGCTGAACGACTTGATCATTATTATGAGCGATGGCAAAGCAAAGTGTGTATCCGTTTAGGCGATCGCGTTGCTTTATTTTATGTTCGTCTTTTCGGATGTTTGAATTTCTTTGAGACCAGATGTGATGAATATCAATTTTTAAGGTGGATTCATAGTACCGGTAACGGTAGCGGCATCGGTAGCGGTAAGAAGTAAAACTAATAAATATACAACTCCATAATATGTAATTTCTGTAACCGTGTAATCATTCGTAGTTGCGGTAGTGGCAATGGCAAACGATAATGAAATGGCTCAGTTTCATTTCTTACCGATACCGCTACCGATTCGTATGTAATCATACGAATTATACATAACACATTCGTATGTATGTTGACATAATTGGCTGTCGGGCGAAATTGGCTACCATTTCTGTCGAACACGGACAGGAATATGTACTGTCAGGAATATGAAGGATATTTTGTTTTGTGCATTTTGTACTAAAGTGATCTGTAAGATGCGGTTATAATCTGTGTAATAATCTGTTTAATGTTTATTGTTTTTCGATATTTTTTGTTGAAGATTACTTCTTACCGTTACTTCTACTTATGAATGAGGAAAACATTTTGAGGTTACATTATCGCTTACCACTACCGATGCCAATACCGTTACCGCCACTATGAATCGAGCTTTAGACCATAAAGTGGACTAAGTACATAAAATGCATGCATTATATTTATGCCATATATAATATATTTTTAAATAAGTATTAAGTATAGGTACATTTTTAAAATTTCTAAGTACTCTCCATTATACTACATAAATACTCGAATCAGCCCCACTCAATTAATTTACAAGCTATATATATATATATATATATATATATATATATATATATATATATATATATATATATATATATATATATATATATATATATATATATATATATATATATATATATGAGGGGCCAAATCTAATAACGTAGGTACTATACGGAGATAACATGAATTCACAACTTAGCTAGCGAAGATAAAATCCATATACGGTTATGGTTGCACACAAACTCCATTTTTATCTTAAGAACACACTTGACTTACCCTTATACTTATCTATATTTAGAAATAAAATTATCTATAAATAAGTGCATCCCCATCCCTATCTACCAAAGACGTCCGTCGTAGACGATAGAGCAAACCAGAGTAGATCCAGTTTAAACATGATAAGAATAAACATGTCACTAAATTTGTTTAAAAATGAAAATACATCAAACACACTTTATTTTTATCATTAAATATTGTAGACATACAAACAAAACGGCATCACTAAACATTCACGAGTCAATATTTTCAAGTTTCAAATATTAACTTTTATATAGGTACGATGAAAAATAATATCACCTAGGTGCCTTGGCAAGCTGGTGTACAATATTCTCTCGAATTCACACATAATTCGCAATGTCAATGGTTATACGTGTATGTATATTTTAATCTGAGAGGTGCGCTACTGTTAGTACGAGAATACACATACACATCTGTCCGAAATTTACCTGTTATAGTTCGCCAAGTTTTCTTTCATTTGAAAATCAGGGGTTCCAAAAGATTCAATTTAATTTCGATATATTTTTTTATTTCACCTGGTTTTGTAGTACGTTTCCTTTTGTATTAGTGTTAAATAATATTAATTATAATTTTGTATAGTGTTAAATAATTTCCGTCGGTACCATAAACCATAATTGTGATGATATATGTTACTAACATAAGATATATTTTCTTTGGAATAATTTTGATATAGATATGCATACTACTTATAAAGAAAACTATTATACTATTATAAAGAAAATATAATGCACTTTCCTCGTCAATGAGAGGTCTGCAATATATGAGAGTATTTCAGTAACTGAATATAAAAATATGTTTCAATTTCCATCTGATTTTAATAATTTAAATTGGTAAAGGCATTTTTAAAATAAAAATATGTTTACATACTAGTATTAGGTGCATTAGCAGCCAGATTGTTTCTGCTGCGCTCGACATAGTAGGTAGGTACTGTTTTAAATATAAAATTTAATGTAAGGGTATAAAGGACGGTATAAAGGACATTTTCCTTTATACCACATCTCATAATATATTATGTAATAGCTAAACTGAAAACAACTTTACTATAATCACATAGTCATATATTCAGTTAAGGCTACATCCTATGAAATGATACAAATATAACATACTTACCTTACTTGCAAAGGCAGCAGACGGTCAGGATTTCCCAGTGATTTTGTTTTAGTACTACTGATACATAGGACAAGGGCAAAATAAAAGTGCACAAGGAATGGATTTTCTAGACATGTGTATGTTTCACGCATCTGTCGGTATGGCACATGCCCCAAGTCGGGTAGCAGGTAATTTCTGGGGAATTGAAATAACGTCAAATCCATTGTGCAATATTGGAATGTGATCCCTGAAGCAACTAAAATCTTGTCGGTACTCGGTTGTCGCTTTATAAATAATAGTTTATTTTCTGATGCAATATTAAATATAAAAGTAACTACTAAATGCAACAGTTATCAATATACATTGACATAATATACAGTATAAGTACTTAATTATATTTACTATATACCAATTCGAATTACGTTAGTATATAGAGAATAAATAAAGAAATAAGTAAAACTAGAATCACCACAAAAATCATAGGTTGCACCTATGATTTTTGCATCATAATCATAGCATCGATTTTTGCATCCTAATAATATCACCACAAAAATCATAGGTTGCACCTATGATTTTTGCACATAATTTAATTCGTGCATTTCATTTCTAGTACAATTTTAAGTAAATTAAAATTAATTTAACATTAATTCATATTTAAATTAAAGTTTTGTCTCAATTCTAGTGTTCTATGTATGTATATGGGTCATAGTGTAGTGGTTTTACTTTCACTACAGCACTTAGGCCTCATTAGGCTTGTACATTCCTTCTCTTTACTTGGAGTTTTTTCCTCAAACCATCCTATTTATTACGGGTGGCTTGATGGCAAAGTCTCTTACAATTTTTATGTATGATATCAGTTACAGAGATTTATTACTCTGTCCTCATTACCATTTATCGGGGACCACACGCCCGCTGTTGAATGTTCCCACTATACAATTACAATTTCTATAATACAATTTCTATAAGTTGGTATTTTAGAAGTTACCATGTAAATAACTAAATAAAAGTCTCTATGAAATATCAATTCAAGAGATTTCATGGTCAATAATTCACAGACATGCCTGAGGTTTTTCAGTGTAATTAATTCCGATTTTTTAGCGAATTTTACTAGTATTTCACTAGTAGAATTCTTATAATCTGCGAATTAATCTTCTTGTATTAAACAATAGATCTTTTTAGAACTGGAATTTTGTTGTAAGGAACGTACAAAATTAGGGTTGTGTTTATCTAATGTTAAATTTTTAGTGTTTAAAAATTTCGTTTACACCAGAAGATGCCTTTATTTTAATGACACATTTTCGAATTGTCTCACCGGAACGAAGATGGTAGTTTATCATATTCTTTGCAATCCTGAAGGGAACAATTTCTTGAAGATTTTCCCGACGAAAATATTACATATGATAATTTTAAACACCACAAATCAGTGCTTCTTAAACGATATGAAGAAAAACATTGTACTTGCAAGCGAAACGCTATAGGCAGACCAACTGTTTTAACAGAAAATGTTTCAACAAAATATTAGACAGCCTATCAAAGTCCACAAAAATCTTTTCCACAGTTATCTGCTCAAACAGGTATTTTTTATACAGTGCAGGTATAATTTATATTATATAAATTCAGTAAACTTTAATTAAAAGTACATTTTTGCACGCTTAGGTAATTTGACACCTTTTGAATAAACTATAACGTTTTTTTGACTGCATAAAACGCAGAGTAAATTTGTGTATAGAAAACGGAGGTGGTCATTTGAAACATCTTTTATAAACATATATGTTTTGCTATCTTTTTTTCATTAATGGACAATGTTGAAATAAGAATGTAATAATTATTATTTTTTAAATTAGTCGTGTGAAACAATATTATTTGTGTTTAAACACAAATAAAATAACTTTTAATTCTTCCCTCGATTTTATAATATAAAACACACAATTTTAACCTAGCAAACTTTCGTTTTCGCTTGCCTATTTAAATTAAAAAAGTATATTTTCGTAGGGGGAGAATGAAATATAATAATTCTTATTGACATCGTGTTTCCAAACACCTTACAAAAACAATTTCTCAAAATTTTAGAGCACTTCTAACAGAAAATTGTTTATTTCTGGCATTATTTCTTTTCATATGTTTAATTTCACAAGTAAAATTGTTTTTAGATTTTTTTTTCTAATAAATTATAAACTATTACATGCTGTAAATTTAACATCTGTTATAAACATGTTTTGTTGTTCTTGCTATTAATGGGCAATGTTGAAATAATAATGTAATATTTGACGGAGAAGCCCAACACAACTAGATAGGTACTCCATGGGCAATATGCCACGACTGGTGTTACATTACATCGAAATCTCCATGAAAAAAAGAGCACTACAGTGTGTATCTCCACTATTAAGTAATAATTATGTTTTAATTGGTCCTGTGAAACAATATTATTTTATTTACGAAATAAAATAGTCAAATCAATTATTGCTCTTTACTGTGTAATTTACTTTTAAAGAGTATATTTCTCGCAAATCAAGCTTAGTAAGCAATAAGTAAGCTTATTGAACATTAATTTGTGAATATACTAATTTTTCTTTTTGTGCAATTTACCTTTCCAGTAAGTAAAATATTATTATCGACTTCATGTTTCCAAACACCTAACCTACATAAAACTTTTTCCGTGAAATCAATTCTGGCATTATTTATTTTAATGATTATTTTCACATGTAAAATGTTTTAAAGAAAAAAATAGGAACTATTACATGCTGTGAATTTAAATGAATATTTTGTGTATAAAAAATTAAATATCTACTCCACTGGTGTCATTCACAATTTCTGGAGATTTATTTTAAAAATGATACCAACCGAAGTATTCATTGCTGGTTGCCTAACCACCACGTCACGTGGGTTTCGGGATTAAAAGAAAGCCCCGTACATTCATAAACTCTTAACGTTATCCTAACTAATGTTAATAACATTATCCTTATTTCAACCTAGTCCTAATTCGTAAACTAGATGAGATTGTCAAGTTCAGGCTAGATGCTATGTTTTTTTTTACATTAAATACTCGAATCTGCCTATAAATGAGTATCCTATAAAATCTTTCATATTTTATAATTTTTCTCTAGTTTAACATATCCAAATTCAATTTTAATTCGAATATATCTATAATTAAGGTAACATGATTGATAAATCACCATTGATAAATCATGTTAAATTAATTATAGATATATTGAAATTAAAATTGAAAGTGAATATAAGTTAAACTAGAGATAAACTACAGATAGATATATATGTACTGGTAATAGCATTAAAGAAAACCTACAATAGAAAATATAGATACCTAATTAGATGAACCTCATCTAATGTTACACAGGTGCGAAATGGGCTATAAGATATGCCACTTCAATAAATGTCATTTAAAATATTTGAGAAATAAAAAAAACTACTAAAAATTAAAAGAAAAATGTAACATTATTTATTGAAACGAAATTTACAAAAGCATAGGCAAAAACATATTTTATTATTAAGCACATATGACCTTTCGGAAGATAATGTATCCACCTATATAAATTGATATTAAGAAACAAAAAATGATTACATTATTCGTATATACGAATGTTGTAGGCGTTATTATGATGAATTATTGGGCAGATGATGAGTGCTCTTTGAATTTGCATATTTACATGAGCGCTAAGTTGAGGTCACACTAATAAAAAAATCCTTTTGCTACATTATAAAACACTTAAATTATGCATTTTTGGAAACTTGTTTAAAGTAAACTCGTAGTGGGTGTAGCTGAAACAAGTGAAGCAACAAGTGATGTTTTGTAAGCAATGTTTACGAACATATGAGATTAATTTGCCTTATAAAGATTTAGTCTTAATTTACGTTTAGAGGAGAATGGTGTCACAACGCAATTAGGTACAACATTGGCATTGCTGTCTTCAACTATATTTACGAGAATATCTCATATTCCACAGATGTAATTATTAGTATAACATTCGATTGAAACATATGTATGATGAATAAAGAAATTGGAGTAAGCATTCTGGTAGATGTATATATATTGCTGCGAAATATTTTAAGCGATGATTTTCAGCAAAAGTAAAGGGGCTTTTATTTTTTTCCTGGAACGCCTTCAAGTTACTGCTCCATAAAATTGGGGTAAAAACAAAATTCGGACCTCAACCTCAACTTTAGAGGTCTGTTTAGGGATTGCAATACCGAAGGGTATTGAGAATACCGGTATTTTGGTATTTATTTAAAAAATACCGGTATTATGCCGGAAATTTTAACGAGCCATGGAACAAATTATTTCAACGAAATAAAACTATTTATTGACGTTAACTTTAATATGTCACAACAGAAAATAATGTTTCTAATTAAAATAACTAACAAAAATGATGTACACCCAAACAATAACAAAACAAACGAGTAACAATATTATTATATTAATAAAAATAAAATATTAAAATAAAATAATTATCGGTGCACTCTGCACTTTTAAATTCAAAAGAATATTTAAATAATATAAAATATTTAGAATAGTTAAATATAAGTAATACTTCCAAAATTTGCAAATATAATTTAACTTACTACTTCTACTTTTAAATTGTATTTTAAATTGTTATTGGCTAAATTGAGAACTAAGTTGTAAACGCAGCATGCAAAATTTTTTCATTATATTTTAAATACATTCAAAACTAAATAATTATCTGGCTTAAAGTTTTGCACATATATGATTATGACATATTTTGAAGTCACTCCACCTTGGTTGCGCATGATGATACTCCACTGAGCAATGAAGCCGACTTGTCGTAGGCAGGTGTCTTCTAAGTGAGCGAGAAGGGAAATGGGATTTATATGAGTTGAAGAGGGAAAGCGACCGATATGTTAAGCCTCTTAGGAGATTAGACTGGAGATTATAGTTCTATTCCCAAGAAATTGTGGCGGTATACAATTTTACACTTAATATCCTTTTGTATTGCATAGTGATGTGATTTACCGCTTCTGTAGTATATTGATACGGGTTTTCTTTGTAAAATGCCGCACAATTTTTTGTTCTAGTTCGTATATTAAACGAAAAGAGTATAGTACAGTATGTGCAATAAAATAATAAAAATACCGAAATACCGGTATTTTTCGGTATAAATACCGGTATTTCGGTATTGGAAAAAATCGCTAAAATACCGGTTTTCGGTTTACCGGTATACCGGTATTGCAATCCCTAGGTCTGTTACTTGTAGGGGAATTGGTTTTGGATAGAAAGATATGTAAAAAACCCTAATTTTTGCTTATAGAACACTGAGGGGTAAGAACAATATAACTTATAGTGTAAAATGTGTTGCCTACCTATTTCTAGGCTACACAATACAGCGTTTTTCTCTTCTGTATTATGATAATACACATATATAAAGAAATACAAAATATTTTAGGTATGATTCTTTCTGAAAAAGATACCCTCACTAATGATTAGTTGTCAAAATGACATGTGACAGAACAGATGTAAAACAGAAGAACAGATGTAAAAAACAAAAAAACTGTCTGGTTAAAACTATTGACGCAGTTAAATGTCCCCCGCAGAGTAGATGAAGAAATCATATTCTTGCCCATTCATTCATTATAAAAGGGTATCCGTTATCTTGGATTTTGTGTTCTTATCGATTTGCACGCGTATTGTGAATTTTTCAATAAGTAAGTACGTAACAAATTTGTAGAGAATTTAATTTTAAAAGAAAGTAGAAAATTTTATTTCATGTATTCAATTAAAAAAAATTAAAGCCATTTATGTAACCAGTTGGGAAAAGTACTATTTTGTGTAACGTCCAGATATCTACAGAACGAGCGCTAGCGAGTTCCGCAAAAGGATACGAGTTACACACAATAGTGTTTCCCAACGTGTTTCATAAAATATTAAGTCTAATTTTCACCAATTTTATATTTTATGAGAAGAAAACTTTGAATAAAACGTTTAAAACAATCCAGTAGGTTGTAACGCTATGACAGCTTGTCAGGTCTAAATAACCTACTGTGAAATGAACTTTTTTGTGTAATATTTTACTTTTCGTAACTGGTTGTGAAGAGTAAGCCGTTTCCTAACGTCAAAGGGTTTTGAAAAGTGTCACTTTACATGTCAAAAACGAAAAAATATTTATTGCTAATAATTAGCAAAAAGTGAAAAATTAGGAGTGGCCCAGTTTTTTCAAAGTTTGGACCATTTTTATTGAAAATAAGTGGCATATTTAAATTATCAAGTTATAGGGGACTCCAGTAGAATTCCAGTAGAATTTCCAGTAGAATAATAGTAGACCAGTCACAGCTTACTGTGGTCCAGTTGTCAGGGATTAAATAGAGAAGTGAATTTTTGACATACAGCGTGTTCTTTTTTGTTTTCTATGTTTCTTTTGCTGTAGAACACGATTTTGTTGGTTTAGACATTCAAATCCTTAGAGTCTAGCCATTTTGGTGAATGTTTCTTAGTCTGTACCGAAAATTATAATTTAAGGCTCATTCGATTCGGAATGACATCTATAAACTTTTTGAAAAATTTTAGGTGGGGCCGGTAAAATTTCAGTGGAAAAAATTTGAAGCCCCATTTCAAATATAAACAAAAATAAGAATTAAATAATAAAAAAAATAAAAAAATTCAATTCACCAAAATGACACTTGTTGCCTACATTATGCTTAATTTTATAGTTAACAATTAAAAAAAAATATTATTATTATTAAAAAGTTTTTTTTTGACGTTAGCTATATACTAATTGCTTCTAAGCATTTTTCGTACAGCACATAAAGTCGAGGAAGCTGTTCCGTATTAAATAAACATGTGTAAAAAATACAGCTCGATCGGTAAAATACTTCTCGAGTATTTAAAATAATAGGATAAAATAATTAAAATAATTAGATGACAACTGCCCAGCCCACATTTTCTCCACAAACGGGTATCACTGGTCGGATCAAGCCAAAAAAATTACAAACCTATTTAAATATTTCATGTCCCGTTGGAATTTTTGAAAAATACCAATTGCCAAAAACATTCCATACGTATTTTTTTGTTTTTAATTTTCAAGCTCTCTCATAAATTTCTAGGCACGAATTTTTTCCCCGTCATATACAGCGCCATCAACTCAGAATTCGAAAAAATGTTTCGGGCAAAAAATTCTTATTTTTTAACGCAGAATACAAATATGTAATAAAAATTGGGGGACCCATTTAATATTCCCCCAGGGGGAAATTTGAATAGATTTGTGATTTCCTGGCTTGGTACGCCCAGTGATAAGCGTTTGTGATGGGGAAGTGCGGAGTTGTCAATTAATTAAATTATTAATTAATTACTCGAGAAGTATTTGACTGATCAAGCTCAAAATTTCTACACATCATGGACTCAACATAGACTCCTTCTCCAAGAAATTGGACTCCTAGGTGTGATAGTTTTTAATTTAAAAAGTGGCGAAAAATCGGCCTTTTTCCAACTTTGCTTGAGAGAGATAATATGCAGTAAAACGTGAAAAAAAGTTGTTTTTTAAATATATTGTTAATTATAAAATTAAACAAACGGATTTAAATGTCCGGACCGTAAAAATCGTGTTCTACGGCAAAAAATGCATATGAAGCAAAAAAAAACACGCCTGTCTGCGAAAAGTTCACCTGAAATGATCTGAGAGTTGAACTTATCGCAATCAGCCACAATAGTATAGGTAGTTTGTAACATTGAAATATGAGATTTAAAAACCCGAGCAAAAACCTTAATTATATCGATCTATTCCCACCTGCTACCGCATTTTTAACAGCGTTGTCAATTATAACCGTTTTCCAGGAATTTAAGGAAAAACAAATAATTTTATATACATCGTCCATCACATTATGGCATTATCATGTAGTATAACAAAATATTGAGCACAGTATATACCTTTCGTCATATCATAAAACAATTGGATGGTGAATGTGATGCAAAATAAGAATGTTTCCCATTCAAATATTACGGATCCATTTTACACGTTCCTCGGCCGTGTCTGCATCATTGGTATTCATTTGAATTATAAATTGCCTAATACAATCGACCGTTTTGTGTAAAGTAGGACAACAAAAATTCTTGAAATAGAAGTGATACAGTTATTCTTTAATTTAGTATATTTTTTGATGGGTTTTGTGTTAAAATTGATTAGTTATTAGTATTCTATCAAAACATAACAACTTGTTGAATGAAAGCGCCTTTATAGCGACGATTTTAGCTTGCTGCAAGAAAAGTCACACTGCCCCGATACCCCATCGCGGCAATTGTGGGTATCCTTCGAAAAAATTTTATGTCTCATATATCTATGTTATAAACAGTAGTTACCTATATTGTACCTGCACAATACCAACATATTTTCTAATACTGGCACATAAAATAGGTAGATAAGAAGGTAAGTAACTGAAATATTAACTAACAAATATTTTTGTGTGAATTACCCAGTATAAAGTTCTTCTCGTTTGGTGTAATATACTCGTACTAGATTCTACTGAAAATAACTACTTTAAATTAGGATATAATGTGATTATTTTGTACTAAAAGTAGGCAGCTGTCTCTTGATACTGAATTGATCTTTAACATTTCCATATTTTTAATTTTTTTTCTCCTATGTTAAACTTCATCTGTTTTAGAGAACGTAGAATGTATCCAATTATTTTAAATATTTCTTGTTCCTTGTAGTTAATTAATATCCAAAGTAGAGGTAATAAAAAATATTTATTAGCATGTGTTGTAGTACCTACATTTTACCTTTACTATATTTTTAAATCTTATTAACAACTAGGTACTATCAATCTTAATCAAAACGGTGCGTCGATAAAGTACACAGGCACGTGCAGATGTGCAATTGTTCCATCGGCAACTGCATAGATGCATCCTGTAACGGTCATCTGGAGACGCGTGCCGAAGGTCCTGAACATACTTCTAATGCGCAGTAACAGAAGGACTATTTTCGCTGCACATACCCTCACATGTGGGGTTGAAACGGGGTGGTGTCTGGCTTTTGTGCGAGGGAGCAGGTGAGATTTGGCGCGCGCTTACTGAGCTTTAGGTTTCATTCAATGAGATGCAGTTGATGGCAAATAATATAAAGCTTTTGACGAGGTGGCACCCGCTGCTGTTGGTGCATGGGCTGGAAATAAACTGGTTGCTGGTCAGTTTGATTAAGGGACTGTTGTCGGGTTTTATTGGTCTGCTTAGCTATGTCAATAATTATTAAACAAAAAATCTAAAAAATGTCTGTTATGTATTGTAATTCGGAATTAATTATATTTAAAAAATGAGAAAAACAGTTAAAAACATAGCTAAATTCAATTCAAGAGTATTAAGCTATTTCCAAACATATGGAATCACTTAACTGCTGACTAGGATATAGCTATCTCAAAAGGATATCCATTTTTATTTCTTAAGCATTATTTCTCATACCTTTGTTCAATAAAAATAATGAAATTAATACAAAATTATATTCATTCAATACGTAAGTACAATACGTTAAGTATGTCAATGTAAAAGACACTGGTCGTTGGTTGTACGCCTTGTTAGATACTATTTTTTAAATATATTTTCCTTTAGCAGATTAACAATGGTCCTTTTTCATTTTATATTTTATTCTATGGGCGTTTTCCCAGACGTGTTTACATATTTTTGATTTTTCAACTGTACCTCTTCTGGCATACATTTTGTGTTATACAAATATATTAACTGGTTAAGAAGGCTCTTCAATATAATGTTTATTATTATCAAATACTATAAAACCATAATTGTTGGTATTCTGTTCTTCATTTTGTGGTTGATGTAGATGATGAATACTTTATTTTCGTTAAAATTATAATATATATTTAAAAAAAACTTGTAAGCAAATCCTTCTGGGTATTGATTATTCTCTCGAACTTCTTTACTAAAAAAATAGTAGAAATAATTAGTGAAATATAAATTTATTTTTGTTATTATCTCTATTTTTATTTAATTTTTATTTTAGTACACCTTTTTAGTACTAATGTGCTGATCTGAATTGAAATTTAAATGACATGGCACCGGATATATGGAACATTGGGTTTAACTAGATTTTTCTAATTTTAATATATATTATGTTTATTTTCACTAAAGATACCCTAAAATACAGGGCAAATTTTTTTTGGGTCTATCTATGGTCTATGGTATCACCAAACCTAAGCCAAATTGATCATGAGAATAAATTCAATATAGGAATTTATATACAATCATATAAAAATTAAATATTTCAAAATTTCTTATACAGTGTTTTAATAACATTTCTGTATAAAATTGTGAGGAGTAAGTCTCTTCTAACTCTAAAATGTAACAAGTTACCGCCGCGGAAAGATAAACAATTCCCCAAAAAACAGTAAAACCCCATCTTTAACGGTAAATTTAGTAAGAACAATTTACACTTATTTTAAAATATTTTTTCCACACCACATAAGATTATATAGTGATTTTTATTAAGTTTCAATACAAATTAATTTTGTTTCCACCGCAGACGCAGTGGCGTAACATAAGTTAGTAGAGAATATTTAAATAATTATTTATCCGTTTTATTCTGGTTTGAGGAATGAATTATTTCATAACCATAACAGGTTGTGCGTCTTTTTGTTTCTTTTGGAAACGTTGATAGTATAATTGCATGCCTCAAACGTCATTTCCATCCATCCCGTCAAGGTCGTAAAGCCGTGGATTGGGCGTGTATACCACAATAAAAAAAGTGCCATTTACTGTACTTCAACATATTGTGGATGTGAGTATATTTTTAATTGAAAAAATAATTATATCTATGTAATAAATAGCGAGAAACAATCGAAAAAATAAATAAAATGGGCTTACTGTTATTTGGGAAAAATGTTCATCTTTCTGCTGCTATGATTCGTTACATATTTACCTACAAACAAATTATTCAATGAAATGTGAGGAATTTTGTCTTATTTAACTTTGTTAAAGGCAGTTTCGTCGTAAATCAATCTCTGCGAAGTTATTTTCAAAAAGTTTTGTAGTTTTTATTCAAAATGGCTGCTCGAGCGGTCGTTCCCAAGGTCGAAAACTTGGATATTTTGTCAAGGCCTAGACCTGAATAATATATTTTATCCGCAATCACATTGTAATTGGAGTTTTATCCACACTTATGACGCATATAAAGTGCCTATCACTTTATCCACTAGTGGAATAATTAAATTACTTTATTCCACTAGTGGAATAATGAAAAATAGAATCTTAAATCAATTACATTTTATTTATTTTTTATTAATATTACCATTATTAATAGAGATTAATAATAATGGTAATATTAATGGATTATTAATATTACCATTATTAATACCATTTATATTAATAGACATTTCCTTTTTGTTTTATCATATTTCACTTCGTTTCCAACAAGCTAGTAGTTATCATCGGTTTCAGAACGCATAGTGTTTGTCGTTTTTGTTAAACCTGTGGAAACAATGGAATTCTCCCCTTGTAAGGAACGACTAGTACCACGAGTATCTTGGATTTTCCTTGCGATATCAAGCTTATTGGATATATAATCCTCGATATAACTTTCTGCTATAGCGGAACTTTTCCACCCACCAAGTCGTTTAGTAGTTGTAAAGTCAGCACCTTTATTAGCCAGTAAAGTTGTTGAAGTCCGCCTCATACAATAGCCGCAATAAGTTTCTGCGTTTTCCAGATACAAAAAAGAAGCAACTCTTGAAGGAACTTTCCACAAAGTGTTGATACCATGTGTCGTAAGAAGAATCGTCGTTGGATAACTTATTCGGATCTAAAGACATGTATTTTCTACACGTCTCCACAGCATTGATAGAGAATCCTTGGTATCTGGTATAGAAACAAGTAGAATTGCCCCCTCTCTACTACATTATTGATTTTCAAATTCGTCAATTCACAGCAACGACAGGCACCAGACACCCCCATTATTAGTGTAACCTAAAATATTTCAGTTTATTATCTATAATGTCTAAAAGGTTAAGAGATATTAACTGAATCATCAAATATTCTTTATCGCAAGCCCTTGTCAAAAATTCTTCCACGTATGCTTTTTCCAATACCGCAGCTTTCTTCACTTTGAACCCTCTCGACTCACTCTTGAGATAGGGAGTGAGCTCACTATATTTTCCAATGTCTATGTTTTTATGGACCTTTAAGCGGCCTTCAGCATCGAGTACTTCGCCCACATAGATGAAATTGCATACTTCTTCAAATTTAAGAAATACGAAAGCAGAACTTCCTCATTTATTGTCATTGCCCCCCGTTTTCTTTCTATTCATTAAATTCGGAAAATACTTTTTCATAATGTTCCATGGACTTCCTTTGCAGGCAATAATTGGAGAATTGCTTCTTCAGCTTCTCTCAGGAACAAAATCCCTTTCTTGCATTATTCACCAACTTTTTACATTACATTTTACTACATTTTTTACATTTTTTTACAAATTAAATCGATGAACAATAGAAACTAAATACCAACCATTTAACACCTTCCAAGTATTTTTTAATTAATTTCAATAATTTTTGATGTTACAGCTACTGTCAGAGAGAAATGTCAAATAAGTTTTTGATTAAATCTGATTATAAATGACCGTGATTGTGGATAAAACGTTGTATAGCATTCGCGTTTTATCCCATCAAGAAAATTTTCTTGCGTGGATAAAACGCTATCTAACACACTTATACAATAAATAACTAAAAAATTGTCGCTACTTTTACAGGGCAAAACTTCCTACATACTGGACTATGAAGAATTCAATCACCGATAATATAAAACAATGAAGGGTGCCTTCTGTCATTTGCATCTTCAATGCAACTGTTTTATTACTTAGATGATTTAATCAACTAACGCATACTTCGACGTAATAATATCATCGGATGGGTTTGGAAGTCTTACTTTGAGGCCTGCCCATCCTTACCAACCAATCCGTATATCAAAGTTGGTTGTATGTTTAAATTATGTAGTTAGATGTGTGTCGTACTGAGCATTACATTCACTTAGAGAGAAAGAATACGCAAGTATATATTGGTATTTATGAAAGAGTTTGGACCTAGACTTAAAATAACCAATTACCAATTCCAAGTATAATAGCAAATATTGAAAATATAATAGAAGCTAAACCAAATATTATAAAAAATGAAATTAGATCCAAAATTAATAATGTAGTATATAATTTTAAAAATAAATCAAATAATAAAAATGAATCAACAAAAAAAATTGAAAAACAAATAATAAAGGATATATATATATATAAAGGATACTCAACAATTTTTAAAAATTAACCCTCAACTTACTATTCTAAAACCAGATAAATCAAATAAAACTGTAATCATGAACACAAGTGGTTCAAATTTTAAGGTCAAATTTTATGGTCTACCAAAACTACATAAACCAAATATTCCATTAAGACCTATTGTTTCATATGTTCAAAGTTCATTTTATAATTGAAAATAATTTAAAATTTTTATCAAATATTCTAAACAACGTTGTTAGGAAAACAAACCATTATATAAAGGACTCTTGGACATTCAAAACATTTATCGATAAAATAAAATTGAATAACCAAGAAAAACTTTTCTCTTTAGATATAATTTCACTATATACCAATATACCAATATACCTGGCAAAAAATATAACAAATAAACGTTGGAACGAAATAAAAAATTATACTTCTTTACCAATAGAAGAGTTCTTATATGCCTTAGAACTCACATTAAATTGCACATTTTTTCGATGCAATAATACATATTACAAACAAATAAATGGCTGTGCAATGAGTTTACCAATATCCAGTACAATCGCAGAATTAGTACTAGAAGATTTAGAAAAAACCATAATTCCAACATTAAACTATAAAATACCATTTTTCAAACGTTATGTTGATGATTGCATAACTGCATTTCCAACTGAACATAAAAATTCTATCCTAAATAAATTTAATAGTTACCATCCAAAAATACAATTTACAATTGAAAACGAATAAAAAAATACAATAAATTTCTTAGACTTAACTCTTATAAATAATAAAACTGAAATATTAACAAAATGGAATACAAAAACAATATGGTCTGGTAGATATACCAATTTCTACTCAAAAAACCCTTACAACCATAAAAAAAACTGTAATAATTGGTATTGCAGACAGATCAATAAAACTAACGTCTGCCATTTTTAGAAAAGAATGCATAGAAAAAGCAAAAAACGTTTTAATAAATAATAACTATCCTTTTTCTCTAATCAACAAAATTTTCAAAAACCGAATTCACAAATACTACAATTCTCCACCACCACTAATCAATACAACTAATACTCGTAAAACATATATTGCCTTACCATATATACCACAACTATCAGAAAATATTTCAAACATTTTAAAAACATATGATATTCACACAAAACTACAAACAACTTAAAATTCCTTTACACAACATTAAAAGACAAAAATCCACTTGAAAAAACTACACACTGTATATACGAAATTCCATGTAAACAATGTGATGAAGTCTACATTGGTCAAACAATGCAACTCCTTGAAGAACGTTTAAAAGGTCACAAATATTCAGCTAAT
This sequence comes from Tetropium fuscum, assembly GCA_964058915.1. NCBI lineage: Eukaryota > Metazoa > Arthropoda > Insecta > Coleoptera > Cerambycidae > Tetropium > Tetropium fuscum. Next base: position 496,827 of record CAXKVY010000363.1, read on the forward strand.
ATTACAGCTCTAAAAAAACATTCTAATGAAACAGGTCATCAATTTAACTACGAAAATACTAAAGTTATTAATAAAGAACAAAATTATAAAACACGCCTGATTATGGAATCAATTTATATTCAAAAAAATCCTAATGCATGTAATAACAAGAAAGATACAGAACATCTTTCTACAATCTACAATATGTTAATATAAAAGTATTAAATAAATTAACAAAAAACATTATCTCTATATATAAACTTATATACGTACATACATACCTACTTACTATAAATATACATCTACATAATATTAACAGAACCAAAATTAGAATAATAATGAAATATAAAATAGCCTAAGTTCGTAGGGTTTCTTGGCTGTTCTTCCCTGTGATACTAATCGACCAGTCTAGTAACCTTAAAAATTAATTAAAACTGTCATTTTTGCCTGTGTCAAATATGTCACAAAATAAAATACTCTTTTGAAAAAGGTCCAAGAAAAGGACCGAAACGTCAAGTAATCTAATCAGTCGCTCTATTGCTACTATCCCAAGATAAACCCTCCAAAAAATATATAAAGATAGCAAAGAAATTAGAAGATATAAATATATATAAATATATATATATATATATATATATATATATATATATATATATATATATATATATATATATATATATATATATATATATATATATATATATATATATATATATATATATATATATATATATATATATATATATATATATATATATATATATATATATGAACTTTGAAGTACCTTGCTATTCATATTTGTTTTGTGAAAAGTAATCTTGGGTTTGTAGCATTTCGTTACATAAATAAGCAAATAGACGAATAATAAGGAAGATACACTTACCACTGCTATATCTGGACATACACACGGAAACGGACCACTTAGAAGTTGTACAAGTACTTTCACCTTCATTGAGGATCTTCAGAGCAGTGTACGATCTGTTTGATTGATCATTTATACTTAAATTTAAAATATTAATACTCCAACACTTGCAGTGACGTTTTATGACATCAGTTTTTGACGGAACTCAAATTCTTAGAATACACAAACCTAGTCTACTATTTCTATTTGTTCTATTTAAACATATTATATATAAAGGCATTAGGAATACAGTTATCCAGAAGATGTTAAACTTTAAAATGCATTTTAAAGTAAGCATTTTAACACTGAAGAAATCCGGACCAATCTCAACTGCGATCAACGAAGATCCACAACCCAAGTCTGATTGACACTCACTTTACAACTGAATTGAAGGAATTCATGTTACAATTTCCTTAAATGAGACTTTAAATTTGGCAGAATAATTCAACTGAATAATTTTAACGTTAATAAGTCGTCCATGCTCCGTTTGGAATAAGATTTTTCAATTGTGTACTAAATATTTATAAGTGTGGGCTGTGTTTATGTATTATATAATTGCGTTATGTCAGAGGTATATATTATAGTCCTGACGTGCCTATTGTCCTTGTACGTTGAAATTATGGCAACCGTTTTACAGTTTATTTATATAATAATAAACTGGTTTGAAACAAATTGTATAATGGGATGATATATTATACTAAAATATTATACTAGTTTTGATTACCGACATCAATGTTTTTTCAAAAATACAAATTTTATAAACTAATAACCTTATTTTTTTAGTAAATCAACTTACCTAGCAATGTGAGTTTAGCATTGTATAACACATAAGTTTTGGGAAAATTTTTATAGGCTTTAAAATTAATGGCATTCAATCATGGTAAACAAATATTCGTTAATGCTAAAACTTATTGTGTCATGTCGTAGATGATTTACACCATTATGTTGTAAAAGCTGATAATCAGAAAGACATCAGAAAACTGACAATCTATGAAAGTGACAAGCTGTCACACCTATACAACCTACTGGATTGTTTTTTAAAGGTATAAAATTCAGTTTTCTTCTCACGAAATATAAAATTAGTGAAAATTACAAAAATCTTGTATGAAACACGTTGGGAAACACTATTTTGTGTAACTCGGATCCTTTTGCCGAAGTTGCTACCGCTCGTCCCGTAGAAATCTGCTCGTTACACAAAATAGTACTTTTCCCAACTGATTACATAAATAGCTATTACATATACTCTGAATTGGGAGGTAATGATGGTTTTTACACCGACAATGTAAAAAATTGCTTGTAGAAAACTTTCCAGATAATGTTAAATATAAAGCAAAAAAAAAGTTTAATGACATAATTTTAGTTTGGCGTATTATACACAAGGTGGTTTCTCCAGACCTTATGTGGGGCATGTGATGGATGAAGCACTTAATGCCAACATTTATACCAATACATGTCTACCGAAGTTGCTTAAGTTTTTCAATAAGACTCATCCACGTAATCAAATAATGTTTTGGTTGGCCAGACTTACAGCCAGTATCATAAATAAGTCAAAGGGATCTATTGAGTAAAGGACACTTCATAGTTACGTTGATTTTCAATCACTTTTAAAGTTCATCGTGGTACCATAAAGCCAATTTCATCTCGTGTTGGGCAAAGGAAACTTTCTACAGCACTTTTATGTTGGCTGGAATAAAAAAATGTTACAATACAGATTTATGGAGTTGTTACAGTACTTAGGATGGAACGTTACGAATTTTTGAAAACTTATCGATATTACCTGACTTTCTGCCCCCACAAAAACTGCGTTTTTATCGAAGATTTTTTACTATTTTTTATGATTTTCTTCTATAGTTCCTTGTGTTAATTCATATCCAAAGCAAATCCCTTGCATTGTAATTTATAATTTTCGCCAGGATACTGACAGGTTTTGCAGGACAGAAGGAAGAAAAGTTGGCCCTTTATAAAATAAGATCAATTACGACTGACTGGTGGGGGAAATTTATGCCCATAATTTTTTTTCGAAAGCAAGGAAAGAAAGTAACAAATTCGGAAAAGGTAAATTTTGACAAAGATACAGTAGCAGTAGATCAGGTGATGATTTTTTTAGGAAAAGGTTTGGGAGCGGGTTGTAGTATTCAAATCTGCTATTTTTTGTAAAAAAGCTTTCGGTGTGATTTGATAACGCAGCAGAAATATTTTACGAACTACGATCGTAAAATATTTCTGCTCCTGTATATATATATATATATATATATATATATATATATATATATATATATATATATATATATATATATATATATATATATATATATATATATATATATATATATATATATATATATATATATATATATATATATATATATATATATATATATATATATATATATATATATATATATATATATATATATATATATATATATATATATATATATATATATATATATATATATATATATATATATATATATATATATATATATATATATATATATATATATATATATATATATATATATATATATATATATATATATATATATATATATATATATATATATATATATATATATATATATATATATATATATATATATATATATATATATATATATATATATATATATATATATATATATATATATATATATATATATATATATATATATATATATATATATATATATATATATATATATATATATATATATATATATATATATGTATATATATATATATATATATATATATATACATATATATATATATATATATATATATATATATATATATATATATATATATATA